>CABHPP010136425.1:0-40456 GCA_902168425.1 Peromyscus attwateri | reverse complement strand
AAGAAAGAAAGAAAGAAAGAAAGAAAGAAAGAAAGAAAGAAAGAAAGAAAGAAAGGCTGAGAATAGCCCTTTAGCAAATGCATACATTTAGAGGGAAGGAGAACAGAGAAGACATTTAAAAAACCTGAGTTGGAGAAGAGTTTAGTTTCCTGCACAAAGGTGCAAGGACAAACCAACTCAGGACACAGAGTAAAGATCAGAATGTAAGATGTTAAGTTGCCTTGGATTTGACAATGAGGTGACATTGAAAGAAACAGCTGAAAAACCAAGTTAGTGAGGTGGAAGGAAAGAATGATGCAGTTCCAGGAAGACTGAGAGGCCAAGAGGTAAGAGGGCCTTGGAAAACTTAATCAGATGAAATGGAAGGTGCACTAAGAAGAATGACTGTTGCAGAATATTTATTTACACTGTAAAGATGTATCTCTGACTAAGGTGCCTTCTGATTGGTTTAAGAAAAAGCTGAAGAGCCAATAGCTAGGCAAGAGAGTATAGGAGGGACTTCCAGGCAGAGAGAGAACTCTGGGAAGAAGAAAGGCAGATTAGGCCAACAGACTCATAGCAAGTCAGACATGATGTAATGAGGAGAGGTAACTGAGCCATATGGCAGAATGCAGATTAAAAAATATTGGTTAATTCATGTTGTAAGAGCTAGTTGGTAACAAGTGTAAGCTAAGGCCCAGATTTCATAATAAATATTAAGTCTCTGTGTTGTTATTGGGAAGCTGGCAGTCCCAAAACAGGAAGTCCAACATTTTTGAAAGCTTGACAAAGTGACAAAATCATTCAAGTGGAAACATTTTAATGAAAAGACAGCTGAGAGAATGAGAAAAAAATTTCACCAGCTATACATTGCAGAGCGTTATTATCTAGAATAGACAAAGAATAACACCACCACAAATAACAACAACAACAACAACAAAACTAGCCATCAAGAAACAAAAATAAAACAATAAAGAAACAAACAAACAAACAGAAAACCCAATTTAAAAATGGAACCTGGATCTGAACAGAGTTCTCAAAAGATGAAATTTGGAGAGCTGAGAAACATTTAAAAAAAATTCACCCTTTGCCATCAGGATGATGGAAATTAAAATTAATCTGATATGAAATTTTACCCAAATCAGAATGTCCTAGATAAAAAACAAAACAATAAAATAAGCCAAAACACATCAATAACGACAAAGAAATGATGAAAAATACTGATGTGGAAGTGGGAAGAAGGGCTGCTTATTCACTGCTGGTGGGAGTGAAGACTGCTAAAGCCACAGCAAAAATGAATGTGGAGGTGCTTAGGAAAGCTAGAAATAGATTTACCACGTATACCACTTGGATATATACCCAAAGACCTCCGTATCCTATGTTGAGGTCCTTGCTCACTGTTCTAATGTTCTATTCACAATAGCCAGGAAATAGAAACTGCTTGTGTATTCATCAACCAATGAATAGACAACGAGAATGTCTTGTATTTACATAGTGAAATATTATTTACATGCTGATAAAAATGAAATTTCCAGTGAATGGATAGAGCTGGAAACAATCATTCTGAGTGAGAGAACCCAGATCCAGAAAGACAAGCATTCTACGTTAGGTTTCATTTCTTGAATATTAGTTTGAAACCTTCAGATAACTGTGACCACTTTGGAATATCAATAGATATTAGAAAATTAGTAAGGGATCATAAGATCTGCTTGCAATGGAGTGGAAAAATGAAGTGGTATAAAGTCTTAAAGGGGAATAAGGCAGGAGGGATTATAGGGAGGCACAAATACATTAACGATTTTTTTCAGTAAGTCATAAGAAAACTTACTATATAATCTTAATATACATGTATATGTATGTGTTTATATTATCATATATAAACAATAAAAATAGAGTTACCCTACAATAAGGTGACAATGCCACTATAGATACTGAACACTAACAAATAAATATCCCAATGCCAGGACTGAGTTACCTCTTTGAGAGTTGCTGCCCAGTAACTTAATTGGCCCCCAAACATTATAGGCTCTTGCAATGTTATTGGTCACCTTCCAGAACTTGATGCTAAGACTCTATTGATGAAAATACTTAGTCATAGAAAACAGAGAAATGCAGCTGGTACTAACCTGGAAACTTTATTTCTACCGACAAGTTTTCATCATGCTGGAAAGTGGCATGCACACTTCCAGAGGAGAAAAGTAACCATCAACAACCGGTGAACTCTGTGAGCTACGGTAGCTAACAGCCTGGGAAAACAGTCCTACTGCTGCAAGAGGTAGATAAATGTCATAATGGTAATCACCTACTTTTTGATTGGATTTTTGTTCTTCTCCACAAGATAAACACCTACCACTGGAGAGACCAAGAACCTTTGGCTAGATGAGTCATAGATTCTAAGAGAGAACCTAGTACTTTTATTCTGTTAAGTGGATACAGTGTCGAGTGGACTTCTAATGAATTATGGTTAGATCTCTAGATATTTGCATCTCTCAACTCTCATTGAAGAAGCTTCTATTTGCAGTAGATAGTGACTAACATAAAGACTCACAACTAGCCCAGGTGCAGAACAAGAGACTACAGACTTCTCAGCCCTAAATGGGATGTATCTGAGAAGAGGGAACCCTAGCTGAAGAACTGCTGTATCATGTAGGTGTATGTCTAGCTTTTTATGGAACTTCCACACTCATTTCCATATTAACTTCAGCAATTTCCACTTCCACCAGTAGGGAATAAGTGTTCCTCTTCCCCCACATCCGGATCAGCATCCATGTCTTGAGGCATTTTCTTAATTGTTAATTGATATAGAAAGGCTCAGCCCACTGTGGGTTGTACCATCGCTGGGTAGATGGGTTTGGGCTGTAAAAGTAAGTAGCTGAGCAAGCCAGAGGGAGCAAGCCAGTAAGCAGCATTCCTGCACGGACTATTTCAGTTCCTGCCCTAAGCTCCTGCCCTTGTATCTCTCTGTGATGATTGTTTACTTCACTTCCTAATCTGTGCCTTCACTTTCTACTGCTTTCAGCAGCCAGCCCTGCTCGGCATTTGGGCCAGGATAATTCTTCACTGGGGTGGAATATACCATGTGCATTGGGGTGGAGTATAACTTATAAATTCATGTTGGTGTGCACCTGTTGTTCATGGAGGACTTTAAGAAATACCTTTGCCCTCTGCTCACTAGCACTCTTCCCCCTTAGTCACGACAATCAAAAATGTCTTTAGACTATGAGAAATATTCCTAGGTTAAATTATGTCAGTGTTTCTCCTACCTGACCAATGAATGATAAGGCCATATGGTTCACAAAATCATTGTTGGAAAGAATAAATAATCACCACCAGGCTATTGATTTGTGTCATGTATAGTCCTAAAGAAAGCATCCGAGACAACCAGCTGAATTTTTGCTAATTGAGCTAAAATCATGCCTATTGATGGTGAGTATACATGTGAGACACTATGCCTCTGAGGGGAGAAAAGTGCTAAATTTATCTAGGGCCTAGGGAAATACAATATTCCAGAAATAGAAGATTCCAGAAGCTCTGTTCTTACCGTGGACTGTGTGGCTGCTTTTAGAGAGGTGAGGTTACTGTGGTGAATTTGTACTAATCATTCAGAACTGCTTTTCAATGATTTTTCTGGGGTGCTTGTCCAATGTAAAGAACAACCAGTTATTTCCAAGCAGGGAATGAAAACAAAAATTTTAACAATCTTATATCCTAAGGTTTATGAAGAAAATTCAAAGGACTGAACAAGTATCTCACTCCACAATGTTCATGGCTCCAAAGATAGTACCTCTGCAGATGGAGTACATGCTGCTTCCCACAGTTGCTCCTGCTTTGTAAGTTTTAGATGAATATAAAAGTTTTACATGAAATAATCATGATCTGATCATCTTAATGGTCTAAATTCCACATGAACCCTGTTCTTAAGTCCATCCTAATGCAAGCCAGGGTTACATGAGGCAAGAAAAATGAATGAAATAAAGGTTCTTTCCCCCTGTTTTCTTCTTTGATGTTGACAGTTTTATCTCATTGCAGTTTTATCTTGTGTGTATTGAAATTATCAAGTGGAAAGAATGTTTTGTTTCTGACTCCCTGGCTTAAAGTGCCTGCTTGGGTTTCCGCATCACATTTTCATGATCAAGACTATTTTCCTTTTTAGGGAGATGGTTGTTAATGGTCCAGATGGAGTCAGAGGCCCGTAAAACTCTCTGTTGAGTAAGGAGAGGTAAAAGTTTTCAGGAGGGACTCTTCTCAGATGAATGTGATCAGCCATCTTCTGACTTTGCTGACATTTTTCTAAACACGACCCTTGGCAGCACCAGAATCAAAACCACCTAGAAACACGTTATAAATGTGAATGTTCAGTTGCTTCCTCTTTAATAATAGTAACCACCCCACTCTGACTCAGGAAAGGTCCTGTCCAGATGAATATGATATATGATGAAAGCTATAGATAACGAGGTTTGTTGTTTTCCTCTCCTCATTGTTGGGTACTTTATTAATAATCATTCCAAGTTAGGAAAATAAAATCAAGTTCACATAAAGCAGCTGGAGGGATGGCTCAGCTGAGAAAACACTAGCATGGGAACCTGAGTGTGAGTCTTTGAACCCACATTTAAAAAAACTAAAAAAAAAGATGGGCTTTGTGGCATGTGTTGGTTATTCCAGCACGGCGGCGGGGGTGAGGGGTGAATACAGGAGGATCCTTGGGCTGGATTAGCCTGACCTACTTGATGAAGTTCAGACCAGACAGAGACCACGTCACAAGAGGAAGGTGTGTAGTGCCTAAGGAAAAAACACTTGAGATTTTCTTCTGCTTTACATGCACATACACATACGCACACACACACACACACACACACACACACACACACACACACGCACAAAAGCACCCAAACACATGAACACAGGAAAACACAAATGCTGTGCCTCTCTCTTCCCTATAACCTTACCTTTCCAGTATTGTGGTCCTTTGCTGTGAATAGACAACTTTGGACCAGTTGAATATCACTTACTTATGTGAGCTGTATACCTTACACCAGGTATCCCCTAGTTGCTGCTAGGCACATGGCTGGTAGAGCATGGCTAGAAGTGAAAAACAGCTGTGTCTTTACTCTTACCTTCTCTCTCTGGAGGCCACTGTCAAGGGATGACAGAGAAGCACCAGAGGGACATGAATTCTGGTGTATTTCCATTGTTATTTAGCCTTGTCATGCAGTGCTACTGGTGAATGGTAAGGGTTTGTTGGAGATTTTATCACAAATAAAACTCAACTTATTTCTAACTTCATGTTTCTAAGTTTATTCATAGTTCCAGGAAGTTTTTATTCTCAATACATCATCTTTTTTCTCTCTTCTGTGGTGTATGTGAGGGTGGAGGTGGTGGCAGTTATCATTCATATGCTTGCTTCAAAGAGAGTAACAGTCTAAAAAGGGGTAATTCAAATCAAGCCCAAGTGTGAGAACCAACCAGTGGGAAAGGCACTGTGGCCAGACAGTGACCTGGTGATCATCACAGATAGGTCCCCTGTGGCAAACACTGGCTATACAGCAGCAGACACCACATTGGTTCTGCTTTCTGGTAAGGCTTTGGCACTGTTAAGGTGGAGACTGGTTCTAAGAACAGCCTCCAGGTGAACTCCAATATTGAGGACAGTTGAGAAGAAATAGTTCATGTTAGAGCCTGTCTTATTGAGACAATCAATTCTACTGTCTCTATCTGGTTTTTGTCTTTCTCTCCCTATTAAGTGGGCAGACAGTCAAGGAAGTACAAATGAGGAGAATGTCATTAACTCAGGATTAACAACTGCAAGTGGGAAAACCATGTTGACACATGAGTCACAGTGAAATTTGAACTCTTTTCTTAGCAGAGGGATCCAAAGTGAGTGCCATTAGGAGTGTTAATGGCTCTGAGAAATGGGGTGTTACAGCCCCCATGGGCCTCTGCAGCTGCTCTTCTCAAAGTCCTGGGACACAGGTCTTGTAAGCAGTAGGACTTGAGGAACAGCTGCAGGAATGAATTCTCATCTGAAGTCAAAGTGTAGGATCGTGGAGGCTGAGGTGGAAACGAGTCTTCCTGCCTCCAGATGGAGGCCAAATCCAAGGCTGGATGGACAGTGGGCATCAGAGGGAGCTTCCTGTCTAAAAGAAGCCCCAGGCATGAAAAGCCAGATAGTCTATCTAGTGAGTCTTCTAGGCAGCCTTCCTCCTCTTCCTCTTTCAAGGAGTAATGGAAGGAGTCTGTCTGTCTAGATCTCACATACTTTGGTATCTAAAGCCTGGTAGGCCCTGATTTGCTAAATGTGTGTGGGTAAATAAGGTGTAGAATGGGGTTAATCAGGGTACAGTTCTCAAAACTGGAGTGGATGGGGAAAAATGCTTTTGGTGAGCTCAGGTTGGAAGCCGGCTTCAGCCACAGTAGTGCTGGGGAAGTGGGTACTTACACAGGACAGTTTATGCCCAGGCACATCAGTCAGTTTCCAGATGCTACCATGATCATAACCTGGGGGTGCCTAGCTGCTGTTGGGGTGGGCTCTGATATGTGATAGCATTCAGTTGTCCTTGTTCTCCAATGGGCTCTGTGATTCTCAGGTCGGTTTCTATCCAGCTTGGGTTTTTTGTGATCTGTTTTTCTTAGCTGCTGCTTCATTAGGAACTGGTACCACCCACTGGGTCATGACAGTGGACTGTCTGCCTACTGCATAGGCTCCTTACTCTCAGGTTCTTAGCTCCTGGATGTTAAAAAGTTCTGAATCTGCCCCCCCCCATCACCAAGGCCTCCAAAGCCCAGTCATTAGTATTCTTTTTGTCTTTTGACTCTCTTCTGATCAAAGTTTTTTATACCTCATAATTATTCAGCACATTTGTTGATTTTTCTCATGTTGCCATTTCACTAGTCAGGTCAGTGGCTGTAAAAAAAACACCATACAAGGAGATGTTTTAATGACAGAAATGTCCATCTCACAGTTACAGAGGTTGGAGCATGGGAGAGTGATGTGCTGGCAAATTCAGTTCCCTGGTGAGAGCTCTCTTCTGGCCTGAAGGCCATCTCCCCCTAGCAGAGTGCTTATGTGGGGTGTGGAGAGGTGACAAGCATGGTGACTCATCCTAAGCAAGGCAAATGCTCTACATCACCAGCCAGGTCTTTGCCTTCAGGACTCGATGTCATAGCTAAGACTCAAGTGGATACCTGGAGAGTCACTGACTAAATCTAAAGAAATCTATCATTATAAAAATTCACTCATTCACAATCTCAGTTTGCCTGGAAAAGCATCCACTACCTTATAAGGTCAATCAATGAACAGCATTGCCTCATGAGGCCAGGTATCAGACTTACCAGTAAATGATAGATAACTTTTTAGGACAATCTGTTCACAAACTCGCTTAGCTATAGGGTAGGATGCAGTAAATACAAGCGTTGATTTGGATGTGTGGGCCAACTCATACAAAACAGAAGGAAAAACAAGTCTGTGGAGAACATTTTGTGCAAAAGAATATTCATTCCTCTTTCGACCTGCTTTCCCTTTTCAGGAGGAAAACAAACTTCGTGTTCCAGCTCATTGATGAAGAGACTTGACTTCCTGTTGAAACATAAGCTATGCATCTCTAGACAAAAGTCATTGATATCCTGCCAGATTAATGCACAATTTCATGGTTTTCCCAAAGGGACTTTCTATATATTTTCATCATCATAGAAGCCCTCCTGAGATGTGGTGAGCTCTGTTTCCCCCACAGAGCTGGTGCAACATGTCGTCTGGCAGCATTTCTGAATGCTGCCACCCACACAGCTCGATGCCAAGTTGTTTTCCTCAATAGACCAAGACTAGTGATTTATAGCAACAGTCACATCCAAGTTCCTTCTGGAATTGTCAGCTGCAGATCTTAATGTTATGTGTTATTTTCCTTTCTCTTCAAGCATTTTATTTCAAAATGAACTTAGATTTCTGATTTATAGAGGACTTGAAGGCTTCCTATCAAGTTAAAATATTATGCTACCATGGTACAATTACTAAAATTAAGATATTAATACCAGGACACTGTTATTAACTGAAATTCATATCTGTTTCTTTGAGTGAATGAGTCAGCATTCCATTACTATAGTGAAATACCTGAGGTCATAAACTTTATAGACATTAAAGGTCCGTTTCGCCTATGCTTCTGGTGATTGTAAGCCAAGAGCAAATGGCACCTTTTGCTGTAGGCATTTGGTGGGTGTGGTGCATCCCAGTAAGAACACATGATGAAAGCACATGCATCATCAGGGATAAGCAATGAGGGCTATGAGACCAGTCTATCAGACCTCTTACGGCGTCAGTAACCTAAGGACCTCCGTGTGTCCTAGCCTGCTAAAAGTTCACCCGTCCCTTGATACCACTGCCTCAGGGCCCAAGTCTTTAACACATGGATGTTTTGAGATACACATTTAAACCATAGAAGCTTGGATTTTTCAATTTTCTTGTACTCTTTCTATTCCAGAACCAGGTCTACGGCTCCATTTTCTAACCCACTATCTTATCTCTTTATTCTCCAGCTTAGCTCAGTGTCTCTAAGTCTTTCCGTGACATTGATGACACAGACACAGATTTCTTCTGTATTTAAACCTCTGTACAAATGGTCCTTTTGTACAGTATTGCTGCCTTATAACCCTTTATTATAATATGTGTGTGTGTGCGTATATCTACATCTGTATGTTCACAGTAGTTCTATTCTTGTCACAAAAAGTGACTATGGAGATTATATGTGACAAATTTCTCTTATGTAGAAATAAGTTTACTATCAGTATGTATTCTATAATATTGTATTATGAAACTCAAATACATATAACAAATATCTTTAAATTTCTTTTAAAGATAAAACTACACGTACCGAAGCAAATTCTGCTCCTATCCTCTTCTTCCTTCTCCTCTCCCTCCTTCCCCTCCTCTCTCTTTCTCTTTCTTTTTTGATTCTTACTTTCATGGAGGAACAAAATATTTATTGAGTTAAAACAAATGAAACTACTAAGCAGGTCCAGTCCGGTGGTGTTATTGGTTTTCAGCCAGCTTCCACACTCCTAGTGTCACCCAAACCCATTCCTATAGATTCATCTCAAGCATTATTGAACATGTAGAATAATCTTTTGGTTGTATGAACTTATCACTTGATAACTGTATAGAATGTTCCATGATCATTTGCCTAAAGTACAAATTCCTTAGCAAGATAGCGAGTGTTCCTTCTAGATTCAGCTCTTGCTTTCTCTAAACACCGTCTCTGGCTGGTTTTGACCACATATATGTCAAGCCCTCTCTAGGAAGCTGCCTCTGCCGATAACTTTGTGAGGAAGTTGGAAGCAGGACACTTCCCATTAAAGCTGGGGATAATTGCAGTTGTGGCCCACGGTTTGTATGTAGTTTATGAATTGCCCTGGGTCAGACAGCTGTATGCTTAAGCTCCCCACTTAACAGTAGTGGCTGTTGGTGACTTTGACCTACTAAGTCTGAAGAAATTTTTAATAATAGCATATGTTCCACCCAGCTGTATGACCTAAAACATCCCACACTGGCAAATTCTCTTATAAATTGCTGCACAGGTATTTAGTGAGCCATTGAAAAATTATTTAATGTTTCCAAGCTCTTACCAAATATCAGGCTACATGCTGGGATCAAGGACACTAAAATATACGATATGAAGAACCAACACTGACTATTGATGATAATAATTTTGGTTAGTAGCAATGTGGTATATGCTATAGTTGAACAATAGATATATTTCTAGGGATTTAGAGAGAAGTGTGATTAAACTGGGTGTGAAGTTTGAAGTAGGTTTGAAAAGCTACTAGAGTCTATCTTATTGGAAAGTTTGCAATGGGATAAATAAAAAGACAAGAGTGAGTTCTGGGGTCCTTATGGTGCTTGGGAATGGCCATTGTGCCAGCAAGGGTGAGGTGGAAGCATAAGGTAGAAGCAGAAGTGAAAGAAGAGAGCATCCATGCCTTTCTAGCCCAGCTTGAATCCTGCTGTTTACCGGCTATCCCTGCCTCACAGACTCCTTCCCTTCAGTTACTGTTGTCTCACACAATTCTGTAAGTATTATCTCAGCCCACACTTTGGGATGGCAATCTGTATCTGTCCTTCTGTTTTACACATAGAGCATTATTGAGCATATGAAGGGAGAATAGATTGAATAAAAGGAAGGGTATAAGATCAATAGCGTGGTTTCTATGAGAAATGTTCCCCTTAAGCTATTTTAAGCATAGTCTCCCATTGGTGGCACTGTTTGGGGAGGTTGTGGAACCTTTAGGAGGTGGAGCATTGCTGCAAGAAGTATATCACTGGGGAGTGGGGGGGTTGAAGGCTTGTAGTCTGCCCCACTTTCTGTTCCCCTACTTTGCTTCCTGAAAATGATGAAATAGGATCAGCCAGTTTGCCTTTTCCACATGATAGATTCTATTCCTCTGAAACTGTAAGCCAAGATAAACTCCCTTTTCCTTAGATTGCTTTTATTCTACAACAGAAAAGTCCAGGAAGTCCACAGTGAGTGGAAATACTTGCTGCTATCACTAAGCATTAAGTACATGGGCAACACCCTGAAAGACATGAGAGCCCTTGCCTTATTGATGAGAACCATTGCTTGACCAGAGCTTCATAGGCAAGTATAATGCAATGAAATATTAGGAAACAGGAACAAGTAGAGTTACCATCTTCTGGAGTATGTAGCACAAAAATCTGTAAACCCAAATGTATAGAAGGCAGATCATACAAATGAGTTACGTCCTACCTATAAAGCCATGGGGACCATTTCAAGCTGGATGTAATTTAGACACAGAGGGCACATCTGATTGACTCCAGCTGATCACTGACCATAGAAAAGTGATCCCCTACTCCCAGGTACTCTGGTTATTTCAGTGTTCAGACTTTAGTAAAACAGGATTTTCTAAATATTGGCTTAATTTTGTAATGCGGTGAAAGGACCAAACAAAACAGTCCTGTGACCTCACTAAGTCTCTCACCTTGAAGTCATGGTCTCTGTGGCAAGATTGTTTGTATCTTCTCTATCACACTACGAGCTTCATGCTATTACTTACACAGAAGAATCTGGCTGGGAGATTAAAGAGGGATCAAGTTTGATATGGAATAGAATAATGGAGTCTGGCCGGGCGGTGGTGGCGCACGCCTTTAATCCCAGCACTCGGGAGGCAGAGGCAGGCGGATCTCTGTGAGTTCGAGGCCAGCCTGGTCTCCCAAGTGAGTTCCAGGAAAGGCGCAAAGCTACACAGAGAAACCCTGTCTCGAAAAACCAAAAAAAAAAAAAAAAAAAAAAAAAGAATAATGGAGTCTGGATATGGAGGCAAAACCCCATCACTAGTGAGTGGGTTCAGAAAGATGCTGTAGGGCTTACTTCTGTCTGAACCCTCTTGTTCTACATGAATTTCATACCTCTAATTAAAAGACAGAAGCTATTCTTCAGCCTATGCAGAGATGAGACTGGGCATGTGGTTGCTGGGGGCAAAACGTCTGAAATTACTAAAAAGACATGAATAAGGATACAAAGCTGATAAAACTACAACTTTTAGCTAGTGCAGTCTTCCATGACAATCTAGAGGTATAGATAAAATCCAGTCAAATACAAGTCACTCAATATCTACTTACTATCTACCATGTGTGATAAAGTCATTTACAAAATACTTCAAACTTGTAAAAGCGAGTGGTCCCAATCCATTTCATTTTGTCGTCATAGTAACCACTGTAATATTTCTTATGTAGTTACCAGGTAGCGGGAAGTGTGGTGGATTCTCTGCATACATGAGACCAGTAGGTTCTCCCTCTCATAGCCTTCCAGATATGGGTTTCTACATGCCTAATCCCACACAGCTACTACATTATGAAATTAGATACTAAAGCCAGACTGATCTGATTACACAGTGGATGACCTTCTATGCAAACTTTCTTGAGATTTGACCATGACAAGATTAAGATTTTCTCTGAGTGTGAGTTTTGAAAATAATAATAATAATAAAAGAGTAATGCATATGATAGGTCACTGACAGGCAGAAAACTGTAAATTTGTATGACGTTTGACAAACACTAATAGATCCCACGGACAGGCAGAAAACTGTAAATTTGTATGACGTTTGACAAACACTAATAGATCCCACGGGCTTTTCTCTTAATATTCTTAGTATTATTTTCACAGTTACACACAGATGAAATTTTAAAAGGAATGGTCTTTGGCTGATCACCTTTGCTGTAAATTTTGCTTCCATCTTTGTGTGTCCATGTTAACCTAGCAATGTCATCCTATAGAATTATTCTGTGTTACCCTGTGAGTCCAGCACTTTACCCATTTACTTTTAAAATAAAAACTGACACTCACAGTTCAGAGTATATTCAGAAATAGTAAAACCACAGGGAGGACCATTGTAGAAAAGGAAAGCTTTGTCCTAACACAATTTCACCCGCTAATTTGTATTCTTTGACTCTCCAGTAAAGGACTAGAAAATAGAGATAGACAAAACAGTCAGAGTAGTTGTAAGAAGGAATCCAGCCAGGCAGAAAGTTGTCACATAGACATGCAGAGAATGCCTTCCACCAGTCAAACAAAAGCCTGCCCTGAGCCCAGGAATCACAAAGCTAGAACTGAAGAGGAGACCACACAGACAGAAAGCGCACAAGTGAAAGCTGTAGGGCTCTCATTCATGTCCCTTCTAAATAGTTGATAACCAAAATGGGTAGGCAAAGAAATTTGCCTCTTCATGCTCACACAGGTCAGGAGGAAAGCTAACCTCCTGCTGTTCGTCCTCTTTGTCCTATTTTTAGAAAGAAAAATAGAAAACCAGAGATAAGAAAACATAGCCATAACAGTGAAGAGCTATTTCTTTTGAGTTTGGCTTCTGGGTTAGAGTTTTAAGCAGTGCATAAACTATTTGGAAGAGATATATCAAACTGATGAAAATTATGTAGTACACCAGGTCCAGGCATAATTTTATAATTAATGGAAAACATTAAAAAAAGCTTACCTCTCTGACCTGGGGAATTCACCCAGTGAATAAGAACAGTTGCTATCTAAACATGAGGATCTGAGTTAGGATCCCAAACACCATTTTAAAAAATAATGGACTTGGCTGCATATACACCTATAACCCCAGCACGGGGAGTATTCAGAGAGAAGAGGACCACTAGAACCTGATGTCTTCCAGCCTAGCTGAAAAACAGTAAGCACCAGTGTCTTAGGTAGGGTTTCTATTGCTGTGCAGAGACAACATGACCAAGGAACTCTTATAAAGGAAAACATTTCACTGAGGCTGCCTTACAGTTCAGAGGTTTAGTCCATTATCATCATGCTGGGAAACATGGTGACATGCAGGCAGACATGGTGCTGAAGAAGAAGCTGAGCATTCTATACCTTGATCCACAGGCAGCAGAAGGAGATTGTGTACCACACTGGGTGTAGCCCCACCATGACACACTTCCTCCAATAAGGCCACACCCACTCCAACAAGGCCACACCTCCTAATAGTGTCACTCCCTGTGGGCCAAGCATTCAAACACATGAGTCTATGGGGGCCATACCTATTCAAACCACAACAGCCAGGTTCAATGAGATATCTTGCCTCAAGAAAATAGTGTAGAGAGTGATAGAGGAAGACACCTCAGTCCTTCTCTGGCCTGCACATGTATGCACATGGGTGTATGTGAGTATATACCACACTCACACAAAAGAAATTATAAATTACTTAAATATTACAGCATTTCTTGATTTCATTGTTCTGTATGAATTGCCCACATCTACCAAATAATGGACATTTTTTAAAAATATTTTTATTTTATGTGTATGAGTTTTTTGCTTGCATGTGTGTCTCTGTACTATTTGCATGATTTTGGATATAAATTATATAAGCTCAAACACAATCTTCATTTTTTTTTTTGAGACAGGGTTTCTCTGTGTAGTTTTGGTGTCTGTCCTGGATCTCACTCTGTAGACCAGGCTGGCCTCGAACTCAGAGATCCTCCTTGCTCTGCCTCCTGAGTGCTGGGAATAATGTTTGTTGTACAGAAGACTGTATTAGGTGCATCATCCAGATTGTATGTAACCTACAATCTTTCAGTGTTTTCCCACTGAGTTAGGAGTGAAAAACAAGCTCTTCTCAATGTTTCACAGGCCCCATATGATCAGGCTTTCTCTTCTATGACATTCCTCCCTTGTTTGATGCATGCGGTTCTCCTTCGCTTAGGGATCTTCAAGGATTCCAAACTTTCAGCTATCTCAGATCCATTAGACTTCTTAGCTTTTCTGCAAAGAAGAGGAGCTTCCTCTCTGCTTTTTTTAGTGGATAATTCCCTGACACCCTTAAAATCTGTGCCACATCTTCAAACCTGTCCCAGTTCTTCTTTATAAAGTAGCTCTTTACTACCTGCCTTCACATCACTGATGACTCTTCCACAGCACCTTAAAAGTCCTCACATTATTCATCTATCTCTGCTATTTTTTTCACTTATTTTTTGTTGTTGTTGTTGTTTTGTCTTTTTTAATAGACTCCATGAGTGCAGGAATCAGACCATTCTTAATTTATGTTGGGTTAAATCCTAGAAATGTGTGGAATGGAGGCTAATGCATATTGAACTAGCTTTTATGATAAATATTGTGCTAAGTGTTATTATCAATGTTGCTTCACATAGTTATGGTAAAACAAGTATTGTTTTCTTTGTCTCACAGATAAGAAAAGTGGGGACTTGGATACTGTAGTACTGTGAAAGCCCTCAAGGGACTCCCAGCTTAATCACATTATGGATGATAAGCTCATTTGTTATGTCCTTCCACAACTGTATGTAGGAAGCTCAACTAGCACACATCAATTGAGAGACTGGATTTAGCGTCTGGTAAATTATGCATGCCTCCACAGTGTGAATATGCCTATGGAGTAGGCGTATTTGGAGGGCAATCACTGTCTCTCATCGCTATTAAATTGAAATGTCCATTGCATCTACACTAACAACGCTCCACTTATAATTCGCGATCACACAGCTCTTTCACAGAGAATTTTCAGATGGATGAGTTCTTCCACTTACTGATAGTCAGGCAGGACAGGTGTTACCTGTCTTATCTTCCCGCACACAGGTTGCTGATGCTGCTGTGTTTTGACACTAAGTGCTTTGTTCAAGGTCACCATCTGGGAACACAGTTCCGTCTTCTCTAGAGCTATGAAATCTCCCTTTCCTTGCCTTGTTTGCAAATCCTCAGCAACTGATTTTTTTTTTTTGTCTCCCTAAAGCCTTTGCTGAAGGCCAGAACGTACTCAGAACTCTGAATGTAAGCACTCATGGAGAAGACAGGCCAACCTTGTTTTTTCATCTTGCCTCCTGCCTCTCCTTCCTATAGTGAAACAGAAAGGAGGCTATCCCCCAGAAAACCTGCCCCATGATATTTTCATAGGTGATAATGATAGGTACATGTTCTCTCTCTCATCATCTGCCCAGATATGCTATTGAATGGCATCCCTGAATGTATCTCAGCAGCCATTCATTCCACTCTGGTTCCACCAGCACTGATCTCATTCCAGCGACTGTCACCTTCCTCTGCTCCACAACGTCCGTCTAACTTTCCTCATTACTCCAGCCTAGACAACACCCCTTCCACTCTCCAAGCTGCAAACCAAACTTCCATTTTAGAACACAAGTGCCATTAGAGTGTTCTTCTCCATAGAACCAGTGGTTCCCTCCTGTTGCCACCAAAGTCATGATAGTTTGACATGTCACTCAAAGCCTTAGTTCAGCCTCTTCTCCTATTGGGGGCTGAAATCTTACCTCATCAGACTGCCATCTGATTTCTGTGCACAACCTGCCATCTCTGTGTGTGGCTTTATCTCACATCCTGGTAGTTACTCTCTCTGCTTCTCTGTAGTGATCAACTGAAAAACAGCTTCCTATTTGAAGCATTCCTGGACTCTCCTCCATTATCATTTTTCCCTGAAAATAGTCTGTTCTTCCATTCTGCCCTGGCAGTTTGTTTATGCATTTATTAATACTATAATGGACTTACTGTCTGTTTCTAATATTGTGACCACTATTATATTCTACAGAATAGAATGATTTAAGTACTGATGTTTGCTACTTTTTACTTCATTCTACTCAGTCTCTTTAATTCATAGACATGTCCTCACTAAGGGTGTGGGAATTACTTCTTCCTTTGTGTAGTATTAGAACATAATGTAATACTTTGTATTGTATTGTAATGTAATACAATGTCAGATAGCAGCAGGGTTTCATTGTTTACTGGATTCCAAACTTTCCTGTGGTCACTTGAAATATACCTCCACGTTTTCTGTAGTCCTCCAAGGTAGCTACAGTGTTTCTGTTTCACATTTAAGAAAACTAAGGCTGAAAGTAGGCTTTGTCATCATCACACACAGGAGCATCATGTGAACTAATAGGATTCAGGTGAATCTGACTCTTAGCTGTATTCATCTCTGTTATATTATTTATCCACTTGTATGACATGAGGAAATGTGAAATCTTTTAATGTGTACAAAACACTGTCACCCTTTGCATCTTGCAAGAGCTGTTAAAAGTTCTGTTAAGGTGACAAGGAGACTGCAAGAAAGCAGTTTACTTGTAGGGAAGGTTGAGATCAGCTGATGGGGACAAACTCCTCAGAACTTCTTACCTGAATGGCATGTGGTAGAGCAAACCAAGGGCCAGAATTCCTGATTTTTCTATCACCTAAGTGAAAACTCCTCTGAAATAAGATGGGTTAAACATAAAACTATATTTGAAAAGGTCAAAATATTTATAAGGAATTTGACATATTTCCCTTCAAGGGCCTGATCCTTATCATAAGACTTGCTGAACTTACTGCCTGCCCGCATATCATGGTCCTATGTCTTTGGTTTTAATTCATTTTCTATGACCTCCAAATCATGCAGTATTTGGAAAAATCAACAAAAATATTGCATATACCATGACAGAACTTCACACTGAACATCTGGAGTGATATTCTTGGGCAATAGGCAGTACAAGAAAAATAGAAAAACTAGGTAGGGTCTTGAGTAAAAGGTCATAAAAAGCCTTCATAAATTCTCCTGAATAGTAGCAAAGTTATTGTTGGATACTTCCAAACTGCCTTAGGAAGATTTAAAATTAAAATATTTCAAAACAAAAATACATTTCCTTTTTGTATGAAGGAAAATTCTGTCTAAGAAAGCTGTAGTGACATAAGTTTCTGGTGAAAAAAGAGTAAATACACACACACACACACACACACACACACACATACACACACACACACACAGAGAGAGAGAGAGAGAGAGACATCCAATGTGCATAGGCATACAGATACACATGAACACACAGATAGATGAATGCACACACGCATGCATGTACACACATACTCTCACAGTCACTTCCATACTGTTTTGGGAAGATGAATGAGATATTGGAATGGATGCTGAATGCTAAGCTTGGCCACAAAAGATCTTAAAAGGATGTTAGCATTCTAAGGAAACAAAGTAGATACAGGCCATCTCAGATAAGTTAGGAAACAACTGATTGGCTGATTATAGACTTATGTCAATATCCTGGAAATTTCTGTTTCCTGAATCTTGTGTCTTTCTTTTAGTTTACTTCTTTAGTGTGATAGATGATATCCTTGTATGGGTTTTCCCAAAAAGAATCAAACATTGATTTTTTGTTTTTTTTTTCCTTCTTTGTTTTTACTTACAGTGGTCAATACTATGGCTATAATTTATTGTATTAGCTATATTACATTTTTAGGTGGACTATTTTATAGGCTAAGATAACTCAAAATTGAAAACAAATATGAAAAATTAAGATAGAGGCCAAATTTATTTAAAATTTATTGAAGACAACATAACCATATTTTAAAACTACTTTTAATATTTTTTTTTACTTTTCTTTTCTCAGGATTATTGGTTTTCATTTCCTGTTTTGAAATAAAAATTACTTGTAATTAAACCATAAATTAAAAACATCACATAGCTAAGTTAAGGTATCTATTCAAACACTTGCTAAGTCCCAAACTCTTCACATTTCTTGTCATGTATAAATTGCACATAATAATGATTTCTTCATACATATATAAAATAAATTTTTATATTTATTCTCCATAATCCTTTCTTGCACCTTCACACTGACTCTTATTTCCTGTCCATTGGTGATACAGTCTTGAGATACAGCATTTTCTAGGGCCTTCATTCTACTCCTAACTTGGATTTGGACCTTGATACAGAATTCAATGTTGGAAACAATGTTTTTGAGTTTTGATAGCGTTTTCCTGAATTTTGACTTCCATATTTATTGTAGGAAATACAGCATCATTCTTACATGTAATATATTAATGGAGACTTGAGTTTTGACCTTTTCAATACAGCTCTTAAAATTTTGCTTTATCCTCAATTCTGGAAAGTTTCATAGTAAAGTGAGTTAAAATTGTGTATCTCCCCTTAAAATGGAAACCCACACATTCTAATTTTTTTACATTATTTTTCTCATGTTATAATATAAACTCTGCTGCATCTTGTAATGTGCATTAGACAACCTCTTTCCTTCTCTGTTTTTGTATTCAGTGTCCTGGAGGTGTCATCAGTGTATTAGATCTCTGGATTATCCCTCTTTGCCTGCTTGCCTTCTTTGTAAGATTTCTAACTCCTTTTCTTCTTTCATAGTTTGGGTTTCTGAGAGATTTTTCTATATCATTTAATGTTCTCTTTTCTTATCTGTGGTGCTTTGAACAAGAATGACCCCCATAGGCTCATATATTTGAATGCTTGGTCAACAGAGACTGACTCTAATTGAAGGGATTAGGAGGTGTGGCCTTGTTGGAGGAAGTGGGTCACTGGGGATGGGCTTTGAGGTGTCAGGAGCCCAAGCCAGGCCCAGCAGGTACTCTCTCTTCCTGCTGCCTGTGGATATGACTGTAGAACTCTCAGCTATTTCTCAGCACCATGACTTCCTACATGCTGCCATGCTCCCTGCCTTGATGACAATGGACTGTAAGCCAGCCCCAGTTAAATGCTTTCCTTTATAAGCATTGCCATAGTCATGGTGCCTCTTCACAGTAATAGAACACTAAGACATTATATTCTCTTTTTATAATTCCCCTTTTCTTGGGTAAAGCATGACTCCTTTCCTTTTAGCACATTAGTCACATTTCTGAGGATTCTCTTTCCTGCCTTATTTTTCTGAGTATTTTCCCCCTTAAAGGCTCATCAGATTCCTGGGGATGTTTTTCTAGAAGCCTCAATTAGAAAACAGGAATTACAGTTCTGGTCAAAAACTCGGTGTGCACAAGCAGAGCAATTGATGTCTTTTGCAGATGGATGATCAGTTGAGGCCTGGCCATTGCATACTTAAGGAACTTCCAAATATCAGTATTTGGCTGGATTTACCCCTGGATGAAGTAAAGTTTCCTAGAATGTTTTATTATCTTTTCTTCTGGATATAAACCTAATTTTTCAACTTCTGGCAATGGAGAAGCAAATTTGGTGCATAAGTTTTCTTTTGATGTTCAGTTTCTCAACTATCCCTATTAGTACCCATATCTTTGCCTCCTGGGAGAAAAATCTGCAGTCTCTCCTGTGGATTCTGTCAATTGAGAGAAGTAGGTGGGGGTACTCACTATCCTGTGTTTCCATCCTCAGCTCACCTTGCTGTGTTCAGAAGGGTCTGGTGACTATAAGTCCTGAGGGCTTTTTCTTTATTATTCCATTTCCTGTTCATCTCATTAACAAGAAGTCACCTCTACTCTTGCATCTGCTTTTCTATTTCCAATCCTTGGTTCTTGTCTCTCACCCACTGTGCTGTTGTCTTTTCATACTGTTTGACCTTGTAGATTTTTTTTTTAAACATCCTCTAGCTGTCATTATAGTAGACACATGTAACTAGAAGCTCAGCATTTAGATATAGTTCTATTTAATGTAATCTTGGTGCTTCTAACTATCAGTTCAGTTTGCCAAGATCACCCAGACCCCAGAACTATCATCCATCAAACTGTTTTTATTAACAGTCATGTAATTCTAAAGAGTCCAAAATAAATGCTTAGTCAAATTTTAAAGTTTTCATCGCAGCAAACACACACACACACACACACACACACACACACACACACACACACACCTCTGTACTCAGCATATCCATTTATTTCTCTTCTGTGTAAAATTTTGAGGCTGGGGTAGTGGCTCAACACTAGGGTAAACACTTGTTTGACATCTGTAAAACCCTGGGTTTAATCCCCGTCACTACAAAGCAAGCAAAGCAAGTCTCAGTTAGTACATATCTACTCTTTTGTTCTAGTGTTGTAACCAACTCTTCTCGGGTGACCAGGCTATTGGAAACAACTGTTTTCATCCCTGGTTCACACACATGCACTTGTCACATAGCTGCCTGGATTGTGAATGATGTCATGGAGCTTTGATCTCAACTACTATAACTAATGAGAATTTGAGTAATATAACTTCTTACAGTGTTTCATTGTCTGATGTTCCTAGAACTTTTCATATGTCTGCCTTCTGATCATATCTGTTTGCTAGACATTGAAGGTACCCATAAAGACCACACAAAATTTCTGCTTGTATTAAATTTATAGAAGAAGAGGTCAAATGGAGTTACTAGAAGATTGCAGAACATTCTAACGAGAATCAAAATTTTCTTAAAATGCAAGAAAGACTAAACTATAACAAAACTGAATAAATGTGATATCAGATTCTCTGATATCCAAACATTGAAAATGCATGAGATCTGAGATGTGTATGATATCTGAAGTGCCCAACTTATCACTATGATTTAATTCTAGTTCTCAGACTTTGTTAACTTGTTAGCAACTAGTTCCCTTACTATAGTTCAACTCAGCTTTATTTTAATCTTTATCTGTTCTGGTGCTGATAGTTTTAGTTCTTGTGGTCAATGTTGAAATCATCACTTTTCCTATATTCATTCCCAGATGTTCCAATGAAAACTTCCCACTTTTTTTCAGAAAAGGCACCGTATCTGCTGTCAGAGCAGCATGAATAGTCACAATATTAAGCTTTTACCTTCAGAAGTTATGAAGGCATATGTCTTTATCTGTAGCCTATTTTTTTAGTTGGATTGTTCTGTATTTTGATGTCTAGCTTCTTGAGTTCTTTATATATTTTGGAGATCAGCCCTCTATCAGATGTGGAGTTGGTGAAGATGCTTTCCCATTCTGTAGGCTGTTTTTTGTCTTATTTACCACGTCCTTTGCCTTATAGATACTTCTCATTTTCAGGAGGCCCCATTTATTAATTGTTGCTCTCAGTGTTTGTGCTACTAGTGTTATATTTAGGAAGTGGTCTCCTATGCCAATGCATTCTAGGCTACTTCCTACTTTCTCCTCTGTCAAGTTCAGTGTAGCTGGATTTATGTTGAAGTCTTTGATCCACTTAGATTTGAGTTTTGTGCATGGTGATAGATATGGATCTATTTGTAATCTTCTAAATGCTGACATCAGTTATGCCAGCACCATTTGTTGAAAATACTTTCTTTTTTCTATGGTACAGTTTTGGCTTCTTTGTCAGAAATCAGGTGTTCATACGTGTGTGGATTAATGTCAGGATCTTCAATTCAATTCTATTGGTCCACATGTCAGTTTTTATGCCAATGCCAAGCTGTTTTTATTGCTATAGCTCTATAGTAGAGCTTGAAGTCAGGGATGGTGATGCCTCCAGAAGTTGCTTTATTGTAAAGGATTGTTTTAGATATCCTGCGGGATAATGCTCTTGTACACTGGTTTAATAAAACACTGATTGGCCAGTAGTCAGGCAGGAAGTATAGGCAGAGTGAGCAGAGGAGAAGAATGCTGGGAAGAGGAAGGGCAGAGTCAGGAGCCACCAACCAGACACAGAGGAAGCAAGATGACAAGGCAGAACTGAGAAAAGTTACCAACCCACATGACTAAACATAGATAAGAATTATGGGTTAATTTAAGTGTAAGAGCTAGTCTGTAATAAGCCTGAGCTAATGGCTGAGCAGTTATAATTAATATAAGCTTCAGAGTGATCATTTTATAAGTGGCTGTGGGTTCAAGGGGGAAGGGGAAGGCAGGACCCAAGAAACTTTCCTACTACAATATCACAGGTTTTCTGTTTTTCCATATGAAGTTGAGTATTGTATTTTCCAGGTCTGTGAAGAATTATGTTGGGATTTTGATGGGGATTGCATTGAATTTGTAGATTGCTTTTGGTAAGATTGCTATTTTTATTATGTTGGTTCTACCTATCCATGAGCATGGGAGACCTTTACATTTTCTGATATCTTCTTCAATTTCTTTCTTCAAGGACTTAAAATTCTTGTCATACAGGTCTTTCACTTATTTGTTTGGTTAGAGGTACCCCAAGTTATTTTATATTACTTTTAGCTATTGTTAACGGGTGATGTTTCTCTGATTTCTTTCTTAGCCCATTTATCATTTGTGTATAGGAGGGCTACTGATGGTTTTGAGTTAATTTTGTATCCTGCAACATTACTGGAGGTGTTTATCAGTTGTAGGAATTCCCTGGTAGAATTTTTGG
The DNA here is from genome assembly GCA_902168425.1 of Peromyscus attwateri. Lineage (NCBI taxonomy): Eukaryota > Metazoa > Chordata > Mammalia > Rodentia > Cricetidae > Peromyscus > Peromyscus attwateri. The sequence goes on along the minus strand of CABHPP010136425.1, from coordinate 17,968 downwards.
GGTCACTTATGTATACTATCATATCATCTGCAAATAGCGAAAGCTTGTCTTTTTCCTTTCCAATTTGTGTCCTCGTAATCTCTTTTTGTTGTCTTAACTAGAACTTTGAGTACTATGTTGAATAGATATGGAGAGAGTGGACAGCCTTGTCTTGTTCCTGATTTCAGTGGAATCGGTTTGAGTTTCTTGCCATTTGATTTGATGTTGGCTATTGTCTTGCTGTAAAATGCCTTTATTATGTAAAGGTATGTTCCTTGTATTCCTGACCTCTCCAAGACCTTTATCATGAAGGGGTGTTGGACTTTTTCAAAGGCTTTTTCAGCATCTAATGAGATGATCATGTGTTTTTTTTTTCTTTCAGTTTGTTTATATGGTGGATTACATTGTCAGATTTCCATATGTTGAACCATCCCTGCATCCTTGGGATGAAGCCTACTTGGACATGATGGATGATTTTTTTTGATGTGTTCTTGGATTTGATTAGCCAGTATTTTATTGAGTATTTTTGTATCAATGTTCATGAGAGAGATTGGTCTGTAATTCTCTTTCTTTGTTGCATCTTTGTGTGGTTTGGATATCAGGGTAACTGTAACCTCATATAAAGAGTTTGGCAATGTTCTTTCTGTTTTTATTGTGTGGAACAATTTGAGGAGTATTGGTCTTAGCTCTTTGAAATTCTGGTAGAATTATGCACTGAAACTATCTGGTACTGTGCTTTTTTTTGGTTGGGAGACATTTAATGACTGCTTCTATTTCCATAGGAATTATAGATCTATTTAACTTGTTTAGCTGGTCTTCATTTAATTTGAGTATATGGTACCTATCCAGAAAATTGCCGATTTCTTTTAGATTTTTCCATTTTTATGGAGTACAGATTTTTGAAGTATGACCTGATGATCTTCTGCATTTCCTTATTGTCAGTTGTTATATCTCCATTTTTGTAAACTAGACAGCAAAATACCAAGCAATTCAATTAAAAAATGGGCTACAGATCTAAACAAAGAATTCTCAACAGAAGAATCCCAAATGGCTGAAAGACATTTAAGGAATTGCTCAACATCAGGAAAATGTGAATCAAAATGACGCTGAGATACCATCTTACACCTGTCAGAATAGCTAAGATCAAAAACACTGATGAAAGCTTATGTTAGAGAGGATGTGGAGCAAGGGGAACACTCCTCCACTCGTCCTTGCACTGTGGGGGTGCAAACTTGTACAACAACTTTGGAAATCAGTATAGCAGTTTCTCAGAAAATTGTGAATCAATCTTCCTTAAGACCCAATGATACCACTCTTGGGCATATACCCTAGGGATGCTCAATCATACCCAAGGACACTTGCTCAACTATGCTCATAGCAGCATTATTCATAATAGCCAGAACCTGGTAGCAACCTAGATGCCCCTCAAAAAAAGACTGTATAAAGAAAATGTGGTACATATACACAATGGAGTATTACTCAGCTGTAAAAAAATAATGACATTCTGAAATTTGCAGGCAAATGTATGGAACTAGAAAAAACCATCTGAATATTTTCAGATAGCCCCAACTCAGAAAGACAAACATGATATGTACTCACTCATAAGTGGATACTAGATATAAAGCAATGCATAATCAGACTACACCCCCACAGCCACAGAGAAGCTAGGAAACAAGGAGGACCCTAAGAGGGATGTACAGATCACATTGATAAGGGGAAATAGAGGAGATCCCCATGAGTAAACTGGGGATGGGGGGCATTAGAGGGGACAGGATGGGGGACAAGAACATGATGGAACAGGAAGGATTGAACTGAGGGAAGGATGGAGTGGGAGAGCAATGAAAGAGACATCTTAATAGAGGGAGACATTATGGGGTAAGGGAGAAACCTGGTGCTAGGGAAATTCCCAGGAACCCACAAGGACAACCCCAGATTAGACTACTAGCAATAGTGGAAAGTGTACCTGAGCTGGCCTACCTTGGTAATCAGATTGGTGAATGCCCTAACTGTCATCACAGAGTCTTCATCCAGTAACTGATAGAAGCAGATGCAGAGATCCACAACCAAGCATCAGGCTGAAGAGAGGGAAGAGGAATTATATGAGGAAGGGGGTTCAAGATTATGATGGGGAAATCTACAGAGAGAACTGAACCAAGCTCAAAGGAACTCACGAATTTTAGACTTACAGCTGTGGAACCTTCGTGGGACTGAAGTAGACCCTCTGCATATGAGAGACAGTTGTGTAGCTGGGTCTGTTTGAGGGGCCCCTGGCAATGGGATCAAGATCTATTCCTGGTGCATGAGCTGCCTTTCTGGATCCCATTACCTATGGTAGGACACCTTGCTCACCCTTGATGTAGTGGGGAGGGGCTTGGTCCTGTCTCAACTGAATGTACCAAGCTTAACTGTCCCCCCATGTGAAAACTTACCCCGTTGGAGGAGAGCAGGGAGGAGTGGGAGGAAGAATGAGAAGGGGATCTGTGGTTGGTATGTAATATATCAAAAGCCTTAACAATCTTGTTTAGTTAGCTATCACAAGAGAAAAAAATAATGAACTTTAGTCAAGCTGTTTTTGTTTTTAAGTGGAAATTACATCTTGTTTCAACTCAAGAATTTGATTAAAAATATTAGAAACAAGTCCATCTAGATAAAGAAAGAATTAGGAAAATATTTAATAAGATTCAGAGCAGTTTGTTGATAATAATAGTGGTGTCTTGAATGGAAATAAAGTCAACCCAAGCTACAAAGAGCCATGAATGCAATTGCAGCAATGTACACTACTCTTTCAGACCTTCACAGTTGTCTTTCCTGAAATAGATTCTAGGAGAAGCAGGTAATGGGCATGGAATGCTCACCATCCAACTTTTCGGCTGTCAGTCTTCAGGAGAATAGTTTGCCTTTATGACAATTAGCAGTTTCTCTGGGCAGGCACTCTGCCTTGCAACATGAGCTCATCTTTCCTCTTGGCTTTAAACAGAGATGAACTAACTATATGACATGAAATTAGAAACAGATGCTGGTGTCTATGGAGCACAGAATAGGCAATATGAAGGGAGACTCAGAATGCTTGACAGTGCACTAAGGATTCTGTGGCAATTCTTGCTGCTATTATAAAGGGCTTCTCTCCTCATTTCTTGGTAATAATAGTTTATGGAAAGAAATACTATACACTTTACCTAACTCCATGAGAGGTATTAGGTGCTTACACTTGTCCATCATTGTTAAAATAAAATGATTCTAATTGTACAGCAACCTATAATTACAGAATGTAATTAGGGAAGGGCAGTATGGTTGCTGTTCATTATTTCACTAATGCTTATTATTTTTTTCTTATTAGTGGGAACTCTTTTAATAAGAGCAGGGAGGTGAGAAGGGGAGAAATTCTCAACAATTTTTCTTTGATGGAACAATTTAAATGCACAAAGGACTTTTCTAGCAAAATTTGCAAATGAATATTAGTAATCTGAAGCTAATCTGAACAGAACTATTTATATAGCACATGCAATTAGCACCATCCTGATAGCAGCAGACATTCTTCTCAGTGCTTAAAGTGAAGTCAATATGTACTTTCTTTTGAAATCTATTACAAAGGCAGACATAACAAAGGGTTCTTCCTTCCAAAACCGTGTGTTTGTGCCCTAACTGGGTTATATGAAAAGGGCACATAATCTTATTTCTGCAAATAATCTGAAAATGTATCTTCATACTTTTAAGTGTCACAGAGCAATGAATAGAGTAAGCCGTTTTGTGCATGAGGACTTGAGATACAACTCTGCCTTGGGAGGAAGTGGTGGGTGTATTATATAGCCTAGCTAAAGGGTATGATGGCTGGAGAACTCCACAGATACACATGTTTAGCTCCAGACCCTTCTCCTGTAGATGCAATATATTCAGTACTACAATCCAGCTACATCCACACACACTGTGGAAACCTTACTGTATGTTGTCTGTGTAACTATTCTGCTAACTGTAATTTCCTGTGCAAAACTGTCCAAAGAAGAAGGAGTTCATGCAGTGGGTCAAATGGTATTTCTTGGAATTATAAGACCACACTGAAGCACTCTTACTTCTTTTTTTTCCACATCATTGCCTGTTTACCAAAAGAATTAGAGTAAGGAGCAATAGCTAAGGAAGCATCACTGTACTCTGAAACTCTGCTTTGAGCAGTCTTCTTTTCTTTTAATTTAAGGTTTAATGTGTTTGTGCATGTGTGTGTGTGTGTGTGTGTGTGTGTGTGTGTGTGTGTGTGTTGCCCAAGGAGACAAGAATGAGAATGAGAATGAGGAGAAGGAGAAGCAGAAGCAGAAGCAGAAGAAGCAGAAACAAAAGAAGGAGAAGAAGAAGAAGAAGAAGAAGAAGAAGAAGAAGAAGAAGAAGAAGAAGAAGAAGAACAACAACAACAACAACAACAACAACAACAACAACAACAACAACTTAGAGTTTGAGCTACAAGAGGTTGTAATTTGTCTGTCATGCTTGCTAAGAACTGAACTTTGGTCTTCTACCAGAGAAGCAAATACTTTTAAACTCTGAGCTGCTCTTTGCAGACCCAACTTTGGGTAATTTTCAGCATCATTCAGTTTTCCTCATTTAGGAATGTTTCTTCCCTACTGACTTATTCCAGGCAGACGTGAAACTAAAATGTGCTTGTTTTGTAAACAGGGGGAAATTTGATTTCTTTTTTCTCTTTTAGCATTTCTCACAAAACCATCCTTAGAACTTGTGACTTATGTTCCTTTTTTGTGCAGATACAATCATTTGGACATCTATAGTTAGCCTGGAAATTGTGAGCTGTGATTTGGGGCTCTAAGGTGAAAGATAAGCATGATCGACCACGAATGAGAGCGTGTGCAGTGTGGGTTTGTGATGCCAGCAGTAGAAAGTTCTTACAGAAGCAATGATGCTGATACAGCAGGGTTGTATAAGAGGAAGGTAAGCCAAGCTGAACTCAGCTGGGGTATCATGTTGGAGACATAAAGGACAGTGATGTTTTCATGACCAGGGAATTTGAGCTGAGTCTCTAGGGTTGGGTCCTGCTTCCCATTTTATTGGGTGACTCAAGGGATTCTTCAAGCTCTTGTCCAGAAAATAATTTTTTTTTCTATAATTGCAAATCTCCTACTGAGCTTTCGTTGCCAGCTTGCCATGAATTAGCATCATCTGAGAGAAAAGCTTTCATTGGTGCCTAGATGAGCCAAAATTGACCATCCCTAGGTTCAGTGAGTGGCTCTACCTCAATATGTAAAGGGGAGAGTAATAAGTTACCCAGTGTCAACCTCACATGTCCATATGTACCTGCATACATGCACACCCATGTACATTCAAACATGTATGTGTATGCATACGACATACACATGCCAAAGGAAAAAAAATCATACTTATTTTCTCACAGTGTCTTCACAGTGCCTTGGAAAAGAATGGGTTCCTACATCTCTGAGAGCAGTCTCATCAACCATTAAAGAAGTTGCTAGGCTCAGATTCAGGTCACAATTCACATTTTCTGCACCTCTGACTCACAGCAATTCCTTCAGTTCTCCAGCCTGGAGCAAGTGTGCACCCAGAGCCAGATGACCTGCTTATTAAAAAGTTTAGGTGAAACAGAAGTACTGTGTTGTGTTTTTATTAGAGGGAACACAATCTCTGTCCATGTTAAGGTGATTTGACTATGATACATTGGAACAGATGATGCACAATGAGTGATAACTGTGGTAGTGAATTCTTCTGAGGCAATATTTGGAAACCACAAATAAACCTCCTTCTATATAAAACCTAGTAAAATTTAATTTTAATGTATTAAGTTTTCAATTATGAGTGCTCAGTTCAAAATTTGTAAATATTGAAGCAAAGGTAGGCAATATAGTCAAGAATAAAAATATGTATGTCCTTTAATTTAGACCCATGCCTTCAGCTTCAGCACATTAGAAGAACTACCCATGTCGAGGAATTATCTTCTGAGAACAGAAAAGGAACACTTGTGTAGTTAGGCCTGAATTTGGATCTCATGCCCATAACTTACTATTAATGGAGACTAGGGGGCTTGATTCATTTCTCTCAATCATTTGTGCTTGTTTGTAAGAGGGTAGAAATGTACAATTATACAGGTTATGGTTAGAGAAGTGGGAAGCTTCTAGAGCAAGTGCTAACCAAGATAAACTCATTTTTAAAGTTAGTTTGAGTCTCACCTCCACAAAAAATTAGTATTGATCTTACAAGTTAGTGTTGAAAGTTAATAGAAAGGAAAAAAAATTATAGGAAGACTTCACCATAATCCTAACTCAAAACACTAAAAAGAAAACTTCAACATTTGAGGGGAATTTGTCAAAATGTTAAGCACATTAAGTAATTTTCTTCTATAACTTTAAAATGAAATGAAAATAAGAAGTTTATTTATGGAAAATCATGACAGAATTCTGAGGAAATTTATTTGATTGGGAGTGAGGTATATTCTCTAGTTCTATCACTGTCCAGAGCACAATACAGTAAGTACAGAATCCAACTTCTGAAGACTGTGCAGCACAATACAGTAAGTACAGAATCCACCTTCCTCCTTAGACTGTGCTCATTAGCTCAATGCTCCCTAGGAGGACGTCTTCAATCTCCAGGACAGATATCATTGTGTTATTCCTTCCTTACTGTCTTTTATGAGTCATTAATTTTGCTGTTTTTGCTTCATAATAACACTTTTTATTTTTTACTCTGGCTGCCAGACCCTCATCCAATCTTATCTGATTTTTAGACAATCACATTTCTCAATCCAAATTCTTCTTTTTATGGTTTTATTAAAGCAATGGAATTGTTACACATACTTTTTTTTTTACTGGTTGCCAAAACATTAAATATACTTATAACTAGGAATACATTTCCCCTGCTTAGGGCAGTAGTATGATGTATCTCCTTGTACATGCTATGATTATTATCATTGAGCAACTTTCTGTACTTAGGCCATACACTATTCATGTGGTTTTACATTAATATTGTATCTGTAATATGCTTAATTCAATCAGTAACAAAATTCATGGGCCTTATAGCCCTTCACTGGATTCTACCTCCATGAAGTCCAGAGATTAAGTGACAAGTCTGAGACTTGCTATCCTTACCACGCAGGTGAGGTCTGGCATGCCTTTCCAACTTTATTTACCATTGTGTTTCAAGATTCTGCCAGACCACCTAGCCAGTGTTCATGGCTCTCAGTCAGTACAGAGCCAATGTGAGATCACTGTGGAACAAAGTATGGAAAGAGAATGGAAGCTGATATAAGGAATAATAAGGTCTATGTGGGATAGTTTGAGAATGTGGATGTAGCAAGTGGGGTCAGGGGGTTTATAGCAGTTACTCGAAGGATATTTGTGGCCAAATGCCAGAAATTAGATTGAATTATTACACCCTAACTCCATTAGGTTGGAATGCACCAAATGACAGAGAGACCAGTTCTTTCAGCTTTTAAACAAAATTCTCATTAGGCATAAGAGAGGAATCTGGCACTGGAGTACTAAATATTTCAGAAAAGGAAGGTGAAACTCTAGCCTCATGATTAAAGGCTTGAAAAGGACCAACAAGGAAACAATTCACACAGCACATTGACTAAAATAAGGACCACATTTTCATAAGGCAGAGAAAAATATAACTCATGGATGTGGTTGCCAAGGTCACGATAATTAATAATGCCTGTTTGTAGTTGCAAAAAATACAATTATTATTGCAATTAAAACAATCTGGAGCCACACAAATAGCCTTGCAAGTTCTTTGTGAACTCACTTCTGTCAAGCTATTTCTACCATTGCCTTATGCTCAGGCTCAGATTCCTGTCAAAATGAAGGAAAAAGATTTTGAAATCAGGCAGTATGCTGGGTGATTAATGAAACACATTTTGGAACAGAGGGAGGGTGGAAAAACTCACACTAAGGTTTCTGCATCTGTTATCTTAGGTGATGGGAATCATCATCGTGTAGCCAGGCTCTTTCCTCTCTCCTGGAGCCCTCTCTTCCGTGTTAGGCAGTCTATCACATTCCACTGAACACTCCTGATGCACTCTGGCAAATGAGCTTCTCAGCCTTACAGTTATGAGGACAGCAATGTTTCCACTGACAGTGATTCACATCAACCTGAGATGTATGAGCGTCACAGAAAGGTGACTCCGTTTTCCATGAGCACAGTATTCATAGCAATCTTCAAATGCATTGTCTGCATCCTATTAAGACTTATTAAGATGCTTGTAATAACCTCAAAAAATAAACAATTAATTAAAAGGATATTCATCGTGTACTCAATTTAATGCTACATATACTTTAGCACAAACTCTGTGAGAGCAAAGAAATAGCAACAAAACAAAATGATGGCATGAAAGAAAAGAACCAAACACTTTAAAGGTCAACAAGGAGACTGAATTTTAGCCAGTGCTGCTATATCTAGAATGAATAATTGACAAGAAGACTCAGGGAGTCCAGAGAAAAGGGTGGGCACATTTTCAGTTAACACTCATGCAGAAATAGGTCTCTAAAAGTTACAAAACTCATCATCAAGAGGCTCTGTGATCAAAGAATTATCTTGGGCTATCAGTCAGCTAAAGCCTATGCTTCCTGAAATTAGATGATAAATGCACTTGAAGCATTTCACTCCATCTTGGATGTGCTGCATAGGAACAGAAGTGTCTAGAACTAAATCATAAATGGAGAAACCACTGTGAGTTAGAGTTCAAGTATTATTGATACAAGATGCTGAGTCTGTCTTCATTGTGTGATAGCTCTGAACAAAGGGTGACTTGTTCAGCTTGAATAGGATTTGAGAAAGAGAGGAAGTTGAGGGGGAAACCAAATGGCTTCATGAAGCCATTGATGATCTCCCCTGCCAAATCTGGCTGATGGAGTTACAAATATACTAATAAAGTCAATTGCAAAGAAAGAGTCATCTCACTTTTTAAGGGCTAGAGAAGTCTGATTAAGTCACTTACAATTCAGTTAAGATTTTCATGAGAAAAGGCACATAACAAGGAATTCCTACATGTGAATAAAACTGTAGACTTAGATTTTGGCCGCCTCAGATGATTGACATGAGGGCTTTGGGTATAAATGGGCAACCCAGATAAGGAGCATTTCTCAAAAATTATGTTTTAATAAAATCTGATCAAGTTATACAAATGCTTTTTATCTAAGCCTTGTCTAAACAGAGATACAGCCCTAGAGACACATCTATAACCAAGTACCCAGAACTGCGTAAATATGTTAAATATGCATTCACTAAACCTCTAAACCATATGACCAGAACATTCATATGTATTTTACCTTATCTTTTTCAGAAGCCTAGTTTTCTTTCTGCATAATCTTTGAAGAGAATTCATTGTCCTGTACACCTGTGGTATCTATACTAGATTTGAAAAGCATAACAGGACTGGGTATGTGGCTTAGTGGTAGATCGCTTGCCTATTGTGGGCAATATTCTGGGCTCAACACAAAGAAAAAAGAAACAACAAAAAGAAAAAAAAAAAACCTAAGAAGTATACAACTTGAGGTAAAAAACTATCACTCCATATCATTACAAGAGGAGTTAAAATGCAAAACCAACATCTGATGATAGATTAAAATTGATGGCATGGACATCCAATATCTTATTCATTCTAAAATATGATTTAAGTGCTTTCTAGGAGTAGTCAGTGTGTGGGGAAGAAACAATGAGTGCTGTCTTAGAATGGGGATGTATGCCAGGAAGAAACAGCAGAGAAAATTTTCAGTATATACTTTCTATTTTGAGTGATCAGAAAAGACCTGTATATTAATGTTGTTGGAAATGATGAGGCCATCTGAGGCAGAGCTGGCATGACTCAAGCTTGTCAAGCTGCTGTTAAACTAGAACTTATAGATTCGCCTTACTCTCCCTTTATAAAACAGTTCTTTGTTTTAGCGTACACATGACTATCCATGCTGTTCACTTAGTATGACTGTAGCCTAAGAGACGATTGTGTTTGATATCACAGGGCCAAAAGCAGCATTTTCGTTGCTGTTCTCAATACTTGCGTGACTTATCTTTTCCACCATTTTTTATTTCCTTCTGAACATCTTTCAGCTGATCTGAACCCATTAAACAGAAGAGTCTGATTGGTTTAATTTGCATGCTCATTATGAAACCATCTTTTCGTTCAGATGTTAAACATATCCATGGCCCATAGAAGTATACTAATGCTGCTTTCCATCTTTTTTTGTCTTTCAGGAATTATGCCCTGTGTCTTTTTTAGGGTCTCTTAAACAGTACATTGCTATATTTTGTATGTCTGCCTTTCTAATCTAATTTCCTCTTAATAGACTAGAGTAATTTCCTTTCTGCTATCTTTCCTACCATAAGGACATTTTCCTTATAAAAGGATGTTAACTGAAATCCCTGTTTCCCGGTGAAAATAATTTGTTTGTGCTCTCAATCTTGAAAGGTGTCAGAATTTGTAGGGTAGATAGCCATCTGAATTGACAAGGTTTTTTTTGTCTAATTATTTTAATATAACAGTTCATTCTAGTTTCCGTGATTGAAGTCTCTGCCAATGCAATTTTCTTCCTTTTCAAGCTTTGGAATCCCACCTGACATGACAGGGCTTGTTGCTTGAGTGCCTGTCTTTTGGCCTCCCAATTTGCCATTTAACTCCAATTTTCTGTTTTGTACATTTTTTTGCAAAGGGTTTTTTTTTATAATTTCTAAAAGATTTATGCTCCTGTCTCCAAAATAAGATTGGAAAAATTTTAATATGTTGCCATATTTTCTCATTTTCTTATACCTCTTTACAATTTTTCATAGTTTTCATTCTCATAGTCTTATTTTATTACTGAAGTGAGAAAAAGGGCCTGTGGTAGTTTTGTGGACACTCTTCTTTTTTTATAAGGGAAAAAAGTTTATTTTAGCTTATGGCCCAGAAGTTTGGAGTCCATAATGGCGAGTGAGGACAGCATAGTGCAGTAGCTAGGCATGGCAGCAGAGCAGGAAGAGGAGAGCACACATCTTGAACAGCAAGCACAAAACAGAGTGACATGGAGTCATCAAACTTTCCAATCCAATCTACAGTCTCTAGTGACACACGACCTCCATCAAGGCTGCCACTCCTAAACCTCCCCAAACAGCACCACCCACCAGAAACTAAGGAGTCAAACATCTGCTCTGCAGAGGACGTCCTCATACAAACTACTTTTGCCTCAGAGTATTCTTATTCCACACACAGAAGGTCAATTCCATCAATTTTATACTTTTAACTTTAGTGTAACATTTAGATGAAACTTGAGTGAAACCAAACATTTAAAGTAAATCCTGATTTTGTTAAGAAATAGTTTTAAATAGTTGTCTTGATTAGACAGTTTTTCTTTTTTAAGTCCTTGTAAATGTTACCAATAGTAGATATTAATAACCTAAGAGAACTATACTGATTTAAGTAGAAGTTTGATATTAGTATATTCAGCTTTGACCTTAGAAAAATTTCATATTATATATATATATATATATATATATATATATATATATAATCTCTAAGTCTAGCTTATTAAGATCTTCCATGACTTTATTAGACTTCCTGGCTTTGTCTTTTTTTTGATCGTTCACTGATTTTTTTCTTTTATTTATTATTAAGAAATTTTCTATTTGTTTTACATACCAACCACAGATCCCCCTCTCCTCCCTCCTCCTGCCCCCCCAGCTTCCCCCCCCCCAATCCACTCCCCATTCCCACCTGCTCCAAGGCAAGGCCTCTCATGGGGAGTCAGCAGAATCTGGTACCTTCAGTTGAGGCAGGGTGGACACTCTTCTAAATGCATTCTTTCTGTAAAGGATTTTACTTGGTTTTATGCAGAACAGCTGGAGGTTCTATCATCGGGGACATACAGCCTAATACTGGCTCCATAGCTTAAGGAGTCCTGACCTTCTTTTCAGAACTCCATTCAGGTAAAGTCAAACTTGGACTCCACTACACAAGCCAAAATGAAGCAAATTAGTGAGTTGAAGGGAGAGTGAACACTTTGGACTTAAGTGTTCATTTTTAGAGAGAGAAATATTTGGGGAAAAGACTGTATACTCCCAAGATATGGGTTCAGGCTTCACATTTACATGTCTCTACACTATTTACATGATTTCTTGACTTTCTTTCGCAAGCTTCATTGTTTAAAGGAAACAATTTACAACTAGAACAAAAGATTAAGCATTTTTAAAAAATATTTTTGAGAACTTCATCCAATAACACCGTATCGTCATCACTCTCATTCCTTCCCATACATCCTCTGCCTCCCTCTTTTTCCTAAATTCGTAATCTCTTATTGAACTATTATTGTCAATGTGTATGTAGATATATATGCACATATGTATGTACCACATATTGGGTCCACTTAATATCGCTTGTATGTACATGTTTCCAGGGCTGACCACGTGGGAAGGGACAACCTAAGTGGGAGCTTGACCCCGGAAGCAACCAATTTCCCTTTGTCAGCAGCCATTGACCATCTGTAACTATTCATCTACGGCTAAGACTGGGTGAAATTTCTCCTGTTCACATTGGCATGTCAACTGGGGTTGTCACCATACCCATCTTGCTCTGACAACCATGATGCTGAGATTTCATGGGAACATTTTTTCCATCATATAGATATATTTTAAGTAATATTTTAAGATTAAGTAAAGTTTTAGAATTAGTAAAAGTATTTATGCTGGTTTAGGTATTTCAATTAAAGAATACCCTTTCTTAACAAAATTACAAAGTGATTTTACAAGATACACCATTTAAATTTAGGGGTCAGTGAGGGGCCCATCAAAACACCCACAACATTCTTCACAGAATTAGGAAAAAAAATCATAAAATTCATATGAAAACAGAAAAGATTCCCCCATAGCCCAAACAATTCTGAGGAAAAAAATACTAGAGATACTGCTATTCCAAATTTCAAGGTATATTATAGAGCTATATCAATAAAAGCCGTGTGGTACTGTCATAAAAACAGTTGTATAGAACAATCAAACAAAAGAAAAGACCCAAAATCAAATACCTGCTACTACAGCCTCCTGATATTTGACAAGGAGACAAAAGACATTCACTGGAGAAAAGACAACATCTTCCAAAAATAGTGCTGGAAAATCGAATGTCCATAAGCAGAAGAATGAAAATAGAACAATATGTCACCGTGCACAAAAATTAGATCCAAGGATTTAAAAATCCTGAACATGAAACCTGAAGCACTGAAACTGCTAGAGCAAGACACAGGCAGTACCCACAAGATAAAGGTGTAGGAAAGGGTGTTCTGAACAGCTCTCCATTTATCTAAGAATTGAAGACAATGATTGACAACTGCGACCTCATAAAACGAAAAAGCTTCTGCACAGATAAAACAGTCAATCAAGCAAAGAAGAAACACAGAGAATGGGAGATCACCTCTGACAGCTGTACATCTAAGAGAGGATTAACATCCAAAATACACAGAGAACTCAATAAACAAAGACAAGGAAACAAATGACCCAATTACAAAATGGGCTATGGATTTAAACAGAGAGTTCTCAATAGAAAAATAAAAATGGCTAAGTGATACCTCAAAAAGTGTTTCTTAGATTCATCACCCTTAGCCATTAGGGAAATGCAAATTAAAACAACTGAGATTTCATCTCACCCCAGTCAGAAAGGCAAAGATTAACAAAGCAACTCACAGCAAATGCTGATGAGGCTGTGGAGAAAGGGGAACCCACATTTATTGTTGGTGGGCATAAAAATTGCTACAGCCAATCTGGAAATCAGTATGAAGATTTCTCAAGAAACATCTACCACATGACCTAAAACTTCTTTAAAACATAAAACTTCTTGGCATATCCCCAAAGGGTTCAATGTCCAACTTCACAGACACCTGTTCAGCAATGTTCATTACCCAGATACTTTATCACAATGGCTAATGTTTACAATAGCCAGAAAATTGAAGCAATCTAAGTGTCCTTCAACAGATGAATGGGTTATGAAAATGTTGTATTTTTGCTTAATGGAATACTACTCATATGTAAAGAAAAATGAAATCATGAAATTTGAAGGTAAGTTTATGGACCTAGAAAAGACTATATTGTGTAAGGTAACTAACTGCCCAAAAGAAAACTAACACATTGACTTTCATCAGTGGTTTCTATCTCCAAATCCACAGATGTGAGTATACAACATTGAACAACTACAGAAACCAGGATTGTTTATGGGGAAGTAAGTTGGGCTAGAAAGGGGAATAGCAGGAAACTATAGTGGTATTCTATTTGTACTGAAATGTGATTTTATTTGTATGTTAATAAATAAAGTTGCCTAGGGGTCAGAGCTATTAGCAAGCCATAGTGAAAGCCAGGGCGGTGGTGGTGCACGCCTTTAATCCCAGCACTTGGTAAGAAGACTAGGTAGATCTCTGTGTGTTCAAGGATACAGCCAGCATTGGAGACACACGCCCTTAATCTCAATACCAACCATAGAAAACCTGGAGGTCTGTACAGAGAGGCCGTGACGAGACAGCCACGTAGTTGGGTTTACAACCAATGAGAAGGAAGAACTAGAACTCTTTATAAGACAACTGCACAGGAAGAAACTCCTTTTTTCGGAGAAGTCTCTTGGCGGGAGAGTCTAGCTGGCGGAAAGTTGGTAAGGCTCCTAGCTCTGACCTCTTGGGCTTTCACCTTTACATTGGCTCTGTGTTTCTTATTTAATAAGGCGGTCGGTTACATCTACAGGAAACAGATGATATAAAGTGGGAAACAAAAAATGGGTAAGGGTTCCTACTGGGTAGGAGGGAAGGATGTCAGTGCAGAAGGAGGAGGGACAAGGAACTAATAACCCCAAGGTTGTTAAGGCCTCAAAGAATCATTATTTTATATTTACTTAAAATTACATACAAGACATTTAAATTTATGTACACACACACACACACACAGCTTAAAGTAATTTAAGCTCCTTGGGCTAACAATTCTCCCCAAAGGAACCAACACACAGCCTAGTACCAGACAGGAGAAACTTCTTTTCAAATGATTGGTCAGCATAGTCCAGATGACTCCCCAAACAATAAAGACTATTGATGTCGACCTTGGTAGCCTCTCAGGGATATAGAGCAGATCCTTATCACTGAAGGCAACATACACTTAAGACTCAGGATTCAGATAGTTCAAGCTGGATTTGACCTGAAAGTCTCTTTTCTGTGATCTGGCTTCCATAGTACCATAAATTACTAAGCAAGCTGACAAAGAGGGAAGCAATTAAAAGACCTACCCAGGTGCAACACCTATGAACCACAGTGATGATCCACATGACATGATACCTATAAAAGTGCAGTAAGTGACACTCAAATGTTGATGACAGCCAACAGCTGTCTAATTGGACTCAAGATCCTCTCAAGAGGCTCATGAAAACCTAGTCAGTTCCTGGAGCTAGTAGGCCATGGACATTTGAAAATAATCTACTACCACCACTTTGCTAGGTTAACATAGCTCCTTACTACATTCTAAGTCTTATCCTTATACCTACAGATAAGTGTAGCTCCCTTATCAAAGAAGCTTCTCTTTGCAGAAAATGGAGACCATCACAGAAAACCACATATGGCCACAATGCAGAGATCAACAGATGGTGGGGAGCCCAGCCCCAATAGCTTTCTCATCGATGGCAGTTAATAGATCTACCCAGGTGCAACACCTATGAACCACAGTGATGACCCGCATGGCATGATACCCATAAAAGTGCAGTAAGTAGCCCTTATATGTTGGTGACAACCAACAGCTGTCTACTTGGACTCAAGAACTAGTCAAGAGGAAAAAGGGGAGGGAAGATTGTACGAGCCAGAATACCAGAAATTGTGCTGAATCAGTCTTTCCTAGAAATGGCTCATGAATCAGATCAAAATAATGGCAAAATTGATGGGCATATTAATGTCGAAGGGGAAATTTTTCATGGAATCCCACTCCTAAAAAAAAGAACTACAGGCAACTAATTGCTGCTGAGAGAAAAAGAATTAGCCTCTCCCAGGGATGACCCTCTTACTGGTTTTCCAATGGAAGGTGGTCAGGCCTGAAACCATATACACAAAAAATAATAAAACCAGACTCAGCTGGTTGTATCTGTATAACCACACACACACACACACACACACACACACACACACACACACACTCACTCACACATGCACACACACACACTCACACATACACACACACACACACACACACACACACACACATAACAGTAATAAATCAAAGAAATGAGGCTATCAACTTGAGGAGGGTGTGGCAGAGGCTGGAGGTAGGTAAATGTGAGGGACTAGAAGGAGGAGACAGGGAATATACAGAAGACAAAAGGGATATAATTTTATTTCAATTAAAAACATATCTAAGAGTAAGATTATAGAAAGTAGCCAATTGCTATGACAATAGCCTGAGATGTTTTTGGGGGGTAAGGTATAGGGTACCCATTGCAGAGAAGGGAAAATGGACAGGAGGTCCCACCTCAAAACTATTGGCAGTAAACAGCTGCTGAGAAAGAAAAATCACTTTTCTCCAATGGAGTGTAGGTGGATCTATCAACTACACTCCAGTCAGGTTCCATGTCCTAGAATAGCTGAAAAACAGAAAATGGACCCCATTGTGTGTGAGTGTGTGTGTGTGTGTGTGTGTGTGTGTGTGTGTGTGTGCGCGCGCGCGTGCGCGCAAATGTGCTTTCTACTTTGTTATTTTTTGTCATGTTGATTATTTTTAGTTTGTTTTGATTTTCATTTTTTTGTCATTTTGTTTGCTTTTGCTTCTTCTGAGAGAAAGAATTGAAGAGAGAAAAAGAGACAACATGAAGTTGGGAGGGTAGGGGAGTGGGGAGGATCTGGAAAGACAGGGGTGAGAGGGGCAAGAATATGATTAAAATATATTGTATAAAATCATTTAAATAATAACATTTTGTAAAAAATAAAATAAATGCAGGAAATAAATGCAAGATTGGGGAGGAGCCCGTGCTGACACAGTTAAACTCAAGGCTCCAAGCACTTTGTTGTCTTTGATATCCTTGTTTAAAAAATACCACTGTCTTTGGAGGCAATTTTGGATTCACCAATTATTTTGAGGTTTCTTGAATCTCCACAGGAAGCAGACTAAGTCCAGGGGTTTCCAGTCTTCTCCTTGCTAAATACCCTTAAATATTTCTTGCCTTTCTACCTTCCCGAACACTTGATCTGGTCCCACTTCACTCATTTGTTTATTCTACAGCAGCCTAAGATTCATTCTGTTGCTCCCTGAGCTGGCATCTACTATTTGTTCCTCATGTCCTTCTGTGATAAACACATTACCTGCATTTGTTTATGGTCAGGGTTTGGTGGCAACATGGAACATTTTTTTATGCCTTTGCCTCCTCACTTTGGAGATGCCCTAGAGTAGCTTCAGAATATCATTAAATCTCCTTAAAGTCAATAAATTATTAAATATTAAAATAACTATCTGCTATATAATCCAGCATTTAATTTTACTGTTTTGAAAGAAAACTTTACCCTATCTAATTCTTCATATTATAAATGCAAGCAGGCATATCGCTTTTTGTCAGTCTCTCTTTACTAAAATGGAAATGCAATTTAGAAGCAGAACACAGAAGCACTTATTTTTAAGCTATAAGTGTATTTTGAAAGAAATTTAAACTCTTTCTGTGTTCTTACTACATTTAGTTTTAGTTCTGTTGAGTCTTTTGTGGTTTCTCTATGCCTTTTCTTTTTCTTTTCTTTTTTTTTCTCAGTTCTGGATATCAAATCTACGGCTGCTATTACTTCTGGTGAATTGATTTGAACATTGTTTAGTATCCAATTGTTACCTCTGAAGTGGATGTTTCAACTATATTTTATTTTGTTGATAGTTACTAAATTGACAAATAATGTTTTAAGTCTGTAGCAACTTTCCTCATAAAATACAGTTGGAAACTAGAGAGTTTTTGCTCATTTCCATGGTCTCCAATTACTTCTGCTACTGTTCACCAAAGCAGCCTGTCCTACATTCCTAACTGTCCTCAAATACA
>CABHPP010136424.1:0-44634 GCA_902168425.1 Peromyscus attwateri | reverse complement strand
TCTTGAGATTATGAGCTCCGGGTTGTTCATCTGCTCAGTCCTCAGATCTAAGGTGTCCTGTGAAACAGTCCAAGGACAACTCAACTTATACAATAACATTGGAAAGCAAAAAGAATGAAAATAAACAAACGCAAACAGATGGGCATTTTAGGGTTGGTGGACTGGCTTCCTAAAAGTACTCCAGATCACTTGACCATTTGGAGGAAGGGGCATGATACCTTAGATGGATCCAGAGAAAGATAGATGAGAGGTAGCTAGGGTTGCATCCAGGGTGGGAGATCATGAGATCATGGGCAGGTACCATGTTGGCTGCCAAAAATGAGAAGGGAAAGAAAAATGGGAGAAGGGGGATATACCTCCCACAGAAAGATGCACATCTTAGTGTTTGCTGCTCTAACAAAGTCACCACAAATTTGGTTTCTTATAAACATCAAAAATTTTTTGAGAAGTTCAAGATGTGAGCAGGTTTGGAGTCTGGTGAGGACACTTTCTATGTATCCTCATTTGGTGGACAGGGGCCACAGGTTTGCTTGGGTCACTTTTCTAAGGGTTCCATCCCTCCTCACCTCTGCTCTTAAGTGTATAAAAGCCAAATGTTGCATCCTTGGTCCCCATGGTGGTGCTACAGGGGCAAAGGGGTGGAGTCTTAGGAAGTGATACCTCATGAGATGTCCTTAAGTCATTGGGGTAGTACTCTTGAATGGCACTATGAAATGGCAGACTCTTCCTGTCTTTTGTTATTTACTTTCTGGTTCATAGTACAAACATTTTTGGTCTGCTCGCTACTCCCATCATGCCATACTGTCCTTGCCAAATGCCAAAGCCATGAGCACCTGATCTTGGACTGGAACCCAAACAAGCCTGTTTTTTTTTTTTTGTTGTTGTTGTTGTTTGTGAGATCATTGTCTTGGGTGTTTTGTTACAATATCTGAAGCTGACTAACCCTATCTCTTTATACACCCCACATCACAATACCATAGCATTGGGGGTGAGGTTTCAGCATGCAGGTTTACAGGGGTGGGAACCCTCAGAGCCCGACGCAGTCACAGTGTGTCTTTCTCTGAAAGCTGAGAGATAACTATGCGTGTTTCCGGTGGAAAGGCGCACTCTGTGCTCAGTTCTTTATGGGACACATCCTCAGTTGACCTTTCTCTGAGCCGATTTGATGTTTTAATAGCTTTGCTGGGGTGTGTTTTCCCAGCCCACCACTTCCCTTTTGCCCCTTGAGCTTCTCAGGCTTCACTTTTGTCAGGTGTACTCGCACGCATTCCTGGCTGAAGGTTGTAATCTCTAAACCTGTCAGATAGGACATCAGTTTACAGCTATATTTTTATGTGTGGGTTTTTTTCTGTCTTCTGAATTCCAAGCAAAAAGAAGACCGAGGCTTGAAAAGAAGTCACTGTCCAGATAATGATTCATAGGAAAAGGGAATCGTTTTGACTGGAGTGTGAATCAATTGTAGTTTCTTCTTAACGATCCCCTTTGAAGGAAATCTTTCTCCCCTTGGTGACCCTTCTTTTTATGTTTCTATTGTAATCAAAATGTAAAGAAATATATTACTTATTATAACTATTAAACACTGCATGCTTTTTATTAAAATGAAGTTTTCCAAAAAGTAAAATACATGCTCACTTTGTGTGTGTGTGTGTGTGTGTGTGTGTGTGTGTGTGTGTGTGTGTGTGCACATGCATCTGTGAACTCAGAGGTCAAAACTTGACGTGTGTTGTCCTCATCAATCACTAACTACCTCATCTTTAAAGATGGGGTCTCTCTTTAACCCCAGAGCTCGCTATCTTCTTGTCTCCTTCTCCCCAGAAGTAGGGTGACAGATATGTGTGCCCATACCAGCTCTTTATAAGGGTGTTGGGGGTCAAACTCAGATCCTCATTCTTGCATGGTAAGCACTTTAACCAATGATCTACCTCCCTAGCTCTGGGTGGGTGCGTTGAGTGGTATGATATCTGTACCGCACCTTAATGTTAACATTTCCATCTAATAGATGCATGTGTGTGATAAATGTAAAGGTCTGTTTGCAACTCAATGGCTTTCCAACCTGGCTCTGGACATGCCTGGCCATCCAGATGGAATCACAGTGCCTTTTAGTTCTGCCTCTTAGTAGATATTTGAATTGTTTCCAATCCTTCGGCACTCTTGTATCAGGGAAGAAAGTATCTTTTTATGCTCACTTTTATGACCATCCCTAGCAATTTCCTCAAGATAAGGAATTAAAGTGACTAGGATGAACATTATTATTTTAATGATACAAGATACATATTTCTCATGACTGTGGTATCATTTTTATTTCTAGTAGTATATTGGAGTGTGTCCTGGTTAGTGTTAATTGACAGCTTGACATGGCCTAGAGTCACTGAGACAGAAAGCCTCAATTGAGGAACTGCCTGTGGGGACTGTCATGATTGTTAATGGATATGTGAAGGCTCAACCCACTGTGGGGAGCAATATTCCCTAGGCAAGTGGTACTGGGCTGTATATGAAAGCTAGCTGAGCATGATCCTGAGAGTGAACCAGAAAGCAGCAGCATCTATCTTCTTGGCTGTGGGTGAGTTCCCTGGTCAGAAGTAGTATTGTGTGGAATAGTAAGAAGGCTTGCCTTCAGTTTCCTGCCTTCATTTCCTGTCCTGACTTCTGTCAGTGATGGACTGCATGTAACATTTTCCTTCCCTAGGTTGCTCTGGGTCAGAGTGCTTTATCACAGTACAGAAAGGATACTAGAGAAAGATGTAGGCTCACCCCACTTCCCCTGAGCCAAGCATACAATAAGCATTCTTTATAATATTTACCACCTGAGAGGGAGAAATGTGTCTCTTTAATTTCCATAGAATGCATCAGCTGCTTCCTTTCATGTTGTTATTTATATACATACTGCTTCTCATTGATATATAAAGATCTTTGAAAACATTTGTCTTCTCTATTAGGTTATAAATTACTCAGTATATTTTCATTGATAACATTCATCTCTTTCATATGCTCTAATATCTTCCTCTTATCTTATTTCATTTTCACTCTCAAAACACTTAAAAGAATCATAAAAGCTTTATAAATATATGCTTTTCATCTCCAATGCAGCAAACACATACTGATATACAACTCTATTAATATTTTATTATTGCCAGCAAAAGCCTTTTTGTGGCTTGCTAATAAATCATATTTTGAACAAACAGGTGCAGCCAAGGTCTAGAGCTTTCTGGTCTAGTGTGGTGGCAACTACTCACATTTCCACTGACCATTTGGGTGGCAGCTGATCTGAACTGAGATATGTCACCAGTACAAAACAGATGTTTATATTATAGACTTAGAAATAATGCAGGGCCTAGAGATGGCTCAGTCAGTGAGTGCTTGCTTTGCACGCACAATGATCTCACTCTAGTCTCTAGAACACACATTAAAAATGCCAAGGCATTGTGGTATGTGCTTGGAATCCCAGAGCTGGAGAGGCAGAGAGAGGTAGATCCCGGGGGATCACTGGACAGCCACCCTAGCTTCTTTGTTGAGTTCTAGACCAGTGAGAGATCCTGTTTCAGAATCAAGGTGGATAGTTCCTTAGAAAAGACTCCTGAGGTTGTCCTCTGACCTCCACACACATACAGGGGGTGCACTGCACCCACAAACACAGGCAGGAAGACAAAGGAAGACAAAATCCATGACAAAGAATCCTGATATTGATAGCATTTTGAAATTCTATATCATGGGGTTAGTGGACTACATACAAGGTGCCTATTACCTTCTCCTATGTCTTTGAAATAAGGTTACTAGAAAATGAAAAATTATCCATGTGGCTTGGGTATATGACACTCTTGACATTTCTATTGGACAGAACTTCCCAAGAAAATCTTATATTATAAGCATGAAGACACAGAGAGGCCAGCCGGGCGTGCCCTTCTGGATCATCTTTGGGTTAGAATTTCTTCATTCTTTTGCAGAAAGAGCAGAGCTGCCCAAAGTCCATTGTCCCTGTGTCTGCTGTTTGCCTTTCATCTGCTGAAGCCTTGATAAAAGGAAACAGCTTCAACCAGAATAGTTTGGAAGGGAGCTGAAATGAGAAAAGAACAGAACATTTGAAACAGTTCTGACTTTCAACGCCTGCTCATGTCACCACCAAGCCCTTTGTGATCTGCCAGTGGCCTGAGCCAGACTGTGAATCACTGGTTTCATCCAAACTTAAGGCTCTGAAAAACTCCAAGGCAGGCAGAGAATTGATGAAGAAGGCTTGGTCTAAGCTTCAAGGAGGGAGCTTCCCTCCCTGCGTCAGAAAATAGAAAGGGCTGTTCATAATGGGGTTGGATTTTCATCTCCTGGAATAGCTTGTCTTTGGTGGGAATGTAGGCTTTTCCCAGGAAAAGGCAGCCAGAGACTCTCTGCTGACTTATACCAGTTATTGGTAAGAGATTTGGGACAATGAAAAGAAAGTCCCCAGGCCTTGGCAGGAAATTACTTTCCGAATAAAATCTCCAATTCATGTCTTTTTATTGGTGCAAAAACTCATCATCATTCTGCTCTCTCTTCCCTTCACAATCCTGTTAAGACTGGTACTCTTCAGCGCTCTGCTCTCTCTTCCCTTCACAGTCCTGTTAAGACTGGTACTCTTCAGCGTTCTTCCTTCTACAGTTTTCAATTCTCCATCCTCCTGCTTGAACATGAGCAAAGCCAGTTTTCTGTTAGATATTTTGAGCTGAAGTTTTGTTTCTTATCTGACTAAGTGTAGCTCTTCTCTTCCTAGTGTTTTCATTTCCTGCTGTTATTTCTCCCGTGTCAAGGTGCCCACTTGATAGTAGAAGAGAGAAAGCTTGATCTCATCCACATCCAAGCAAGCAGTCAACAAACCCAACTTTATTATGGAGACAGGCAGATCCTAACAATCCAAACATTCTGTTTTCCCCAAAAGTACAGACTCCCTAGCTGTCCACAGAGTGTTCCTGGAAGATAGGAGAAAAGACATTTGTCCACAATCTTCTCTGGAAAGACAGCATTTAGATAAACTTATGTTTCTAGATAAGATGTGTCCAGGTGTGTGTGTGTGTGTGTGTGTGTGTGTGTGTGTGTCTGTGTGTGTGTGTGTCTGTGTGTCTGTGTGTGAGCTCAATGAGAGAGAGCTCTAGTGTGTGATCTGTCCCCCCGTGACATGTTAGATTCTCTCTTTATCTATCCACAAACCTATTGAAGTCATGAGTCTTGAAGTCATAGAAGTGTTTTGTATACACCCTGCTTGCTCTAGTTGAGAAGACACGTGTACATACCTGAAGGCCCTATGCCACGCTCCTCACAGTGGAGTTACTGATACTACAATAAGAAGATTAGAATCTGGATAAAGAGCATGAATACAGGGCTCTGTCTGGTCTCAGATGTCACCTTTGGTGGAGTCTTTGGCCAGCCTTGAGGGTTCTGGTGGGGATGACAAATGGATGACTGAGATGGAAGGAGAGCACAGAGAATGAATGCAGAGATGAAGAATGATTAATATGTGGTTGAGTCTCTTCATCACTGCTAAGACTGGTCCTCTAAAAAGCTGTAAATTTTAGAGGACTGGAAAGCAGGGAGCACCGGCAGGTTCATCTGGCCCCATAGCACTTTGGTCTTTGAGAGGGAGTTTGTTTGCCTTGGTCTTTATGTCTGGCAAAAGTTTGTCTTGCTTTAGATGAGAAACGTTTTGGCAAATGGAAATGATTTTGTTCTCTTCTAAATTTGCATTTTCAATGAATCTTAGCAACAGAAGGCTCATCAGGCTCTGGATTAGGGAAACAAAGCCCCTCCTTTCTCTCAGGAAACAGCTATTTCTTATAACAAGTCTGTTTCCTCCTCCAGAGTCCTGGAGTTTGCAAGCTCAGCGATTCCATCTCTAAAAATTACTCGTAATGGTCTTCTCGTCTGTGCTTTCTCCTTCTTCCTGCTTCCCGAATTTTCTTCCCATTCTCCACCTCAAAGGAAGCCATCTCCCTTGCAGAGAAAAAATTCACTGGCTGTGAAGCCTTCCCTTAGTCCTGTTCTTTGAGAACCTGGAATCTGATAGTTGACAACATTTTAATGAGCCCTCGGGAAGAATGAAGGAGGCAAAAGAAGACTGCTCATTTAAGCTTTGAGGTTTCCTATTCTTCATGTATAAAAAGCTACAAAGGTGCCAGGTGCTGGTGGCTCACACCTTTAATCCCAGCACTCAGGAGGCAGGCAGATCTCTGTGAGCTTGAGGTCAGCCTGGGCTACAGAGTAAGTTCCAGGAAAGGCTCCAAAACTATACAGAGAAACCCTGTCTCAAAAAACCAAAAGGAAAAAAAAAGCTACAAAGGTCTTGAATTTGAGGGTTGGAAGGCTGTGGTGGGACCCTCAGGTGAGACCGCCTCTGGATCAGTCCTTTCTCCTTTCTTGGCTTTTCGCCTATCAATCAAGGACTTGCTTTCTCTTCTATAATCCCTTACATTAGTAGGTAATACAGTTCAAACTTTTAAAATGAAGCAGGAGCTGTGCTGTCCTATGGGACTGGGAGGGGTCATGCTCATTTTACAGAGAGAGAAACTGAGGTTTAAGTGCTGACTCCAAAGTTCCACACGCAGTGGAAAGTAACCCTGAGTGTAGAACTAAGGCAGCCTGGCTCCAGAGCTGAACTCCAGACAACTGGCCCTTCTTTGTGAGTACTTGACTGAGTTGCATACAGAGACTACCAAAAGTCACTGTATAGATAACGGAGATTACAAAAGTTAGAGAAGCTGTCTATAGTTGTCCAACTTGAGGTTCTATGGTATAAACTAGGAAGGTTTTGGTATATTTATACACACAGAAAGCACACCCACCTCTTAGGTTGTGTGGGCCTAGTGAGACAAGTATCAGGAATGAACACATGGCTTTGGGGACAAGGCTGGCTTGTGGAGAAAAATGCAGTTGAGTGGGTAATGAGATTGTGGGCAGGTTTAGACAACACCTTGAGGAGGTAGAATACCTTTTGAATTTGATAGCTTTCTGAAACAAGATCTCACTATGTATCCCATACTGGCATTGGACTCACTCTGTAGCCAAAATCAGCATCAAGTTCACAGTGATTCTCCTGCCTCAGCCTCCTGAGTGCTGGCGTTATAGAGTGTCTTCATGTCTGTCTCAGTATTAAATGCTTATATAATGCCTTTAAACTAATATGTTCAGTTCGCTGATATTTATATTGATTAAAGAGATAATGTGTGCGGCTTTTGATCAGGAATCTAGTATATTGGAGAAACATATAAAATATTTCTCTGTTAGTTCCATCATAAAAAAGATACAATGCTTTAGTTGCTGGTGATCTTGTGGGGCAGGGCGGGGGGAGGAGCAGTTATTAGTTACTAAAATGTAATGTAATTATTATAAAGATGTGTGATATTTTGGTTTACATAGACCATGGATAAATAGATGCCAGAGCAGGACAGAAGAATGTGGCTGGTTAGAGAAACCTTTTCAGAGAGAGTCACACTAAGAGAAAGCCTTAACAATAACACAGGAGACAGCATTACTCAGTGAAGAAAGGGCTTGAGGGCATTTTGACAGAAAGCCAGAATAGGAAGAAGGTGTTAGAGACAGAAATTTCATACTGGAAGATATATGGGAGAGGCTTCTGGAAGGATGGAGTGGAGAAGCAGGCAAGGACCTGATCCTGCTGCACCTTCAGGCTACATGTAGCAACTTAAGATCCCAAGCAGCAACCAACTGACAGGATCCTTGGGTGACTGCTTAGGGACATCTGATTCCCCCCATTTTTTTTTGACCTTTTAAAACATTCTGGCTGCTGGGCAGTGGTGGCTCATGCCTTTAATCCCAGCACTCTGGAGGCAGAGCCAGGTCGATCTCTGTGAATTTGAGGCCAGCCTGGGCTACAGAGTGAGTTCCAGGAAAGGCACAAAGCTACACAGAGAAACCCTGTCTCAAAAATTAAAAAAACAAAAACAAAAAACAAACAAACAAAAAACCATTCTGGCTGAAGGCCTGAGTTATTACAAGCATGGACCATAGATGCTTGACCACAGTAAGGTACCAATAATCTTCACCCTGAATTCTATCCTGTCTCAGCTAGGAGGTGACAGCTTTGGCTTGGATCAAAGGAAACTGTGTTGCATAGGAACAGCATGGCAGATGGGGGAGGGAGTTGAAGATGACAGCCTAGCCACACAAGTGTTGATCCCACTAGTTTCTGGATGCTTTTTAAAGGCCAAACTTAGAGTCATGAATCATACGGCTCACCTTGTCAGAAGGTGATGTGCACAAGGAAGCTATTGTAGAAAGGAACAAGAGTGGACTGTGGAGCCAGCCTGACTCATGAGAATTCTGACCCAGACTGAGTGCCTGCTTACTTCTCTCCCACACTCCATTTCTGGAAGCTAGCTCACTTTCCAAATGAAGCTGTGGTACTGCCTTTAAGGCTTCTAGAAAGAATTAAATCAATGTGTGTGTTTGCAAGCGAGGGATGGAGAAGGTAGATGCTCTGCAAACATCTTTTCCTTTTCCATGTTGTGTCATGAGCATTTACGGAGCACCTTCTGTGACCCAACACCAGTGTGAACACTAGCCAGGAATGAAACAGCCGGGTTTTCTTAAAGCTTGCATGCAGTGGGAAACAGAAAATTATGAGTGAACCGTTCAACAAGGTAAATCCTGATAACGGTGAGAACCGTATAAACAAAAGTGTCTATAGATTCAGCTCCTGGGAAAAAGTAATCCTGATTTGGCAGGTAGTTGACCTCCTAGAAGAAGCAGTACCAGTCTCAGGGCTGAAACAATAACATAAGGAGGTATTATGTACAGGAGGGTGGGGAGGAGCATTGTGAAATGCTTTTTTTCTAGACATGACAAGGTCATTCCATTCATGAACTGTGGTTATCTGCACAAGATCAATCTGGTCAATATCCCAGCATAGGTTGGCAGAGAGGGGTGGCAACTCATGAGGCCCCAAACCTCGCTGAGGAGTTATTAGCAACTGAATCTACAAGGAGAGGGAGAGTCATTTTTATTTGAGGATGCAGCCACTAGTTGGCCCATACCTATGTCATATAGATGGCATTACTTGGACTCAGTGCATCATTAAGACAAAAAGAAATGAAGAGGATATGAAGTTGGGAGGAAGCTATATTGAAGGGCTCTGGAGAGAGCTGGATAAGAATTAGAGTGGATATGATTCAGTAACTGATGGAAGCAGATGCAGAGATCTACAACCAAGCACCAGGCCGAGCTCCAGGAGTCCAGTCGAAGAGAGGGAAGAGAGATTATATGAGCAAGGGGGGTGGGGGTCAAGATCATGATGGGGAAATCTACAGAGACAACTGAACCAAACTCATAGGAACTCACAAACTTTAGACAGACAGCTGTAATAATAAGCTAAAAAGTAAATTAAAAAGAAAAAAAAAAAAGAAATGGAGCCTGGGCTTGGTTTGCTGGTGTGCTTGTGGTCCCAGTGACTAGCTAAACTGAGGCAGGAGGAATGCTTTAGGAGCTTGTGGACAGCTGGAGCATCCTGTAAGCCATCCTCTGTTAAAAGTATAGACGTCTAGGATCCAGTTTTGATAGCAAAGGATACAACACACAAAGCATGATGGAGCAGAAACAACCTCAGCGTATCAAAGACGCAGAATGGAGACCATCTTCCTGCAGCCTCTTCTGGGGGGAGGGGGGCTGGGTGAGTGCTGAGTGACACAGCTGACTTGAACAGTGGCCTATTGCAAACAACAACCTGCAAACTGCCAGGCAAGATCCCTCTGTTAGAGGGAAAACACTCAGCCAGTCAGCTGCTCTCCTCCCAAGCAGTCATCTTCCAGTACATGGTCCCCTCCTCCCAAGTTATCCCTGCCAAGGTTGCCCTGGGACATCTGGACCACATGAATAACTTTGTTGTTTACTTGAACTCAGCAGTACTAGAAAGTGATAATTCACATTTTCTAACTCCCTTTCATTTCACAGTCCGTAGCATGTTGCTTTTGAAGTTATGCTCTGCACAATGTGTTAGCTTGTGGGATAATAGTGAAGATAGATGAGTCCACCTAGCAGGCATACTGTCACAGAGAGCAAGCATCTTCTGGGGACGTAGAAGATGGCCTAAACATAAGTCTCAGGAAGGCCTGGTGTTTCTGGGCTTCAGAGGTGAACATCTTTGCCTGTTATTTCATCCTATGAATTCATGCTAATATTAATATTTTCAGATTCTTTTTTATCCTCGGTTTTTAAAGAAAGGCTAGGGAGATGACTCAGTGGGTGAGACTGCTTTCTGTGAAGGCATAAGTACCTGAGATCTGTTCTCCAGCACCCATTTAAGACAGGGCACGAGCATGCACATGTACCTGTAACCCCAGCACTGTCAGATGAAGAGGAGACAGAAAGCTCACCAGGGCTCACTAGCTGCCAGCCCAGCTCCAAGTGCAGTGAGTGTAGTGGTCTGAATGAGAACTGTGCCCCATAGGCTCCAGTATTTGAGCTGTTTATTGGTCCCCAGTTGGTAGCAATGTTTAGGGAGGCTTAGGAGGTGCAGCCTTGTTGGAGGAAGAATACCACTGGTATTGAGAGTGTGTAACTTGGCCCTATTTCTAGGTTGCTCTCTCTACTTTGTGCTTGCTGGTAAAGGTACGATTTCTGTTCCCTGTGCCTGACTCCAAGCCTGCTGCCTGTACTCCGTGGTGTTTTATCACAGCAACAGAAAAACAACCAATGCAATGATGGACCCCCTCTCAAGAGGAAAAGGCAGAGTAGTAGGACAGGGTACCAGTCCTCCTCTGGCCTCTGCACAAGTGTTAAGCACCCGCAGACACATGTGTAACTACACCCAACACCCACACAGTATCTCTTTATGTAGCCATGGCTGGCCTTAATGTCATGATTCTCCTTCCTCAGCCTGTTGAGTGTGCCTTTACACACCCAATACTCACTGTTTTTTCCTTGGGATACTTTATTCCCTTCTTTCAGTTTAGTTTGTAAGGTGGTCTCAGGCAACCCAGGCTCACCTTGAATTCCTCAGCCTCCTGGCATGAGCCACGATACCACACTAGAATCGTTTATAAGAGATGAAGTTTCTCCATTTCAACCATTACAGTTCTGGTGCAGTATAGTGGCTCACACTTATAAACCCAGCACTTGGAAAGCTGATGCATGAGGCTCAGGAGTTCAAGGACTAGAATACCTGTGTGGGTCTTGCATATCATCCTTCTTCTCCAGTTTATTTGATACTGAGGGAATTAGAATCTTGACATCTGAGCATGTTCCAAAGATGCCCTTGGGTTGTGACCATCAGTCTAATATCTGGTTGGCCTCTAGTGGTCCCAGCTGGGAATGTGTAGAGGATTTGTGTTCTGAGATCAAGCAGTGACAGTATTTCCACAGATATAATTCTAAATTTGTGTGATGATAAAAACAGTAAAAGCTCATTACACAAAATTTGGGGAATCAAGTGTAAATAACAGAATACAAATGAGCTGTAACTTCAGAGATCAGGAAAATGTGGTTATTATATTTATCTTTCTTCTGCTATTCCCTTCCTTATGCTGAAGATATTGTGCTGTCCTGTAAATTTTTAATAATGGTGGAGTACCTAAGTGTTCTAGCATATGAACATACCGTGTTCATACTGATCATCAATAATTATTATTATTGAGTTGTTACTATAGGAATCACTATATGAGTAAAGTCGTGATAGGTTCTGAGGCTAGCTGAGGTTTCCCATAGCTGTGTGACCTTGGTCAAGTTCTGTAATGTCACAGTGACTGAACTACCTTCATTGATTCTTTCTTTTGCTTTCTAGAATGGATGAGAGCTTTATTGGTGAACATATTTGGTGAGATGGGAGGTTCAGTATAACAGAAGCACCCATATATTTAGGACCTATCACTTCTCCAAGGGACCATGCCCAGGAATGCATTTGACCACACAGCCCTGAGGCATGAGTCACTTCTTATCTATCATGTTGTTGAATTCATCTACATTAAACTTGGTGAAGCTCCACTTCTTTGAGATGTGGATCTCCAGCCAACCAAGGAACATGAACTTGGTACTAAGCAAGACCTCAATCATATGTTCCATTGCTGTGTATGGATATGATGACCTAGCCAATATGAACCCTGGTCACTGTGCCTGGGGGATTCCCAAAGGAACCCTGAATACCTGTCTGGAGCCTGGACTAGGGACAGCATGAGGTCACATACAAGAGTCTCCATAAAAGAATCATCTCCAATATCCCTTAGAACAACTCACACATGCAACAGGTTGCTCATATTCCCAAGGAACATGCTGTTTTCAAGCATCACATATGATATCTTGAGTTCCTCATCTGTTAAATGGGAATAATAAAGTCCTGGGCAGTAGGTAGAAATTTTGTGAGCAAGTTATAAGGCAATGGAAGGGAGAGAAGGGTACCTGGCACACATGAATATTTAACAACATGGGCTGTTTCTTCAGGAGTATGTGAGCCAGTCAGAGCATGTATATGAATTAGGTCTAAAGATAAAGCCCCTTGCACCTGTCCTTCATTTTCCTGTATATTGTTAAGAATATGAGACAGACAGACATTCTCATCTGAAAGCCCAACATGAGCATGATGGATGAGATGCCCTTGCTTGATGGTTGAAGAATAATGCAAAAGGGTAAAGCTGACAGACACTGGACTCCAAAGATTAGATTCAGCTCCCCATTGTTGTTGAGAAAAGTCAGTTATCTAGATCAGTCAGCAGAGTTTTCTGGTGTTTAAAGGCTGGAACCTAATGGAATTGAAGCAGGCACCTTTAATGCTATTTAACTGTCATATGCCTTCTGCTCTGTTTGGGCTATGAGCTGCAGGTTTGAGACCAATCCTGGAATTTCTACAAAGTTGGGAACGTTGATTTCTGGCCCAGGAGACTCTTTCATCTTTTTCTAGCTGCCTCTGTGACATCTGGCTATGACTTCACAGTTGTAGGCCTGGCTAGAAAGTGTGGATTGAGAGGACCAAAGGATGGGCCCATGTGTCCATAGACCACCCAGAGATGGATATGAGGAGGATCAGGGGACAAAACGATGCAAATTCCCAGGTTCCCCCCATCCCTTGTCCTAGGCATCGATGCTCATCTCTAGTAAATAATTCTGCCCCCCAATAATGGAGACTCTCCCACCCCTCCACCAGCCTTCTAAATGTTGTCTTGCCTTTCCATGTGTTTAATTGCTCCCTCCTCTGGACACTCCAAGCCATCCCCACAGCTCATTAGAGGGAAGAACAGAGAGTTGTTGGGTCCTGCGATTCCCACTTGCTGAGGAAAATGATGATAAATGTCTGATGCTTCAGGGGCTGCTTGCTTTCTTGAATAGCCCTGAGGTACCAACTGCTAAGTCAGATGGAAGGAGACATGCGTCCTGGGGGATTTCTTCTTAATAAACCAATTAACAATCTAATGATTTGGGAAAGCAAAAGAGGGAGGCGGACACTACCTGACTTCTTGGGCATAGCTCTCCAAGACAAAGGGCAGGGTGAAGGGAGAGTGGGTCACAGAGAGAAGACCCTGCCTGATTTCCAGAATCATTTTGTCATGAGCTTTTCCTTTGTATTTTTAAATTTTTAATATTACCATTATTTTTGCTATGAGATCATGGCTCTGAGTTGGTAGGGCTATGGAATCTGGTTTGGAAGACTTACCATGGAAGATAATTGTCTTAAGTTTTAAGGTCTATTTCAATCACAGGATTTGTCTTTGTGTAGCTGTGGGCATGTGAGTGCAGTGCCCATGGAGTTGGAATTACAGGTGGTTGTGAGGGGCCCAGTGTGGGTGCTAGTCTTCTGCAAGAGTGACAAGTGTTTTAAACCATTGAGGTATCTCTCCAGCTCTAGCAATTACTTTATGGTCATCCTGCTTGCACAGCAAGCGTTTTACTCACCCAGCCATCTCACCAGCCCCATTTTCTTTTTTTAGGTGTTTGAGAATGCTACCTACACTCACTTATATTTTCACTAGCATTTCATAGAGGTCCTTGCTTTCTCACATCCTTGCCAATAATAAATCACTCATTCCAAGGGGAAGAAAATTGGTCTAATGAAAACAGCAGCATTTGAAGCTAGACTCCATGGATTCTATGGATTCAGATGACAGTCATCTGAGTGCTGCCTCTTGGTATCTTGTTTGTCTTATGAAGGTAGCTATCATGCTTACTACATCTTGAGACTTTTTGAAAATTTGCTCAAATAATGTCTCCAAAGTGCTGAGGATAGCACTTGAGACACAGAGAACTTCGGCAAATGGCAATCCTCCTTCTCTTCCTCCTCCTCCTCCTCCTCCTCATCATCATCATCACCATCATCATCATCATGCATACCTCAGTGTGTCACTCTCAAAACCACCACAGAGAACACGGATAACACTCTATAGGTTAGTCTTCAGTCTCCAGTGAGATTAGCATAAGACTGACAGAGTTATCCTGCTGAGGAAAGTACACTAGGAACAGTCATGCCATATATTTTAAACTTGACATGAACCTCAAAAGTCATCGTATCCTAGAACCTGGACCGGCATAGAGGAGAAATTTGAGTCTCCAATATGCAGAAGATACACAGGGCTGCTGTACGGTTGGGCACACAGAGTATGGAAATGCTCTAAGCCTCGGGCTCTTATTGGGGGATTTCAGCATTGAAGGTGGTGGTTACCTTTGCACCCAAGATAAGAAGCAGCATGTTGGGCCAGATGTCCCTTGGGATGAGTGCGTTTTCAATCTAACAGGCACGTGGCTTTGGTATGTTAATTAGAGACATGATTTTTCCTTTCCATAAGGTCAGAAGCCAGTGTTCCTGGCTTCCTGGCAGAGTAACTAGTCTCTGTTCTTTAGGATGCACACAGCCAACAGATTGACCACGTGACAGACAAGACACACACTGCATACGGGGAAGCACAGACCATGATGTCCCATGTTTCTGCCATGCTCTCAGAATATGTTCCTGCCCACCTTCTTTCTCACCTTGCCTGTTAGCCAGCTCTCTTACTCCTTCACTGGGAAAAAGTGGTTTTCCCGGTGACTAAATATTTTTAAAGACTTTTGAAATTTACAACTAAATTATATCAGGAAGGATGCTTTTAAATTGTTTCTTTCTCTTTCAGTGCTCATTAAACACTAGCTTTTAAAGACATAAATTGCATGATTCTTTCCAAATGCCCAACAATGAGTGGCAATATCTGTATAATTTTCAGATCATTATTTTGTTAACTGGGGCTTACTTTATAACCAGTAATTAAGATACCAAGGAAGGCTCTTTCATTAATCAATTGACATCTAGCTAATAGCATCTCACCAGGAGTAAATAAAGTACACAGAAGAATTCTGCAGAGAGAGATGAAAATTGCTGAGGGCTTTCTAAAAATAGCCATATGTAAGTCTTTGGGGGTTGTTCTCTTTGTTTTTAGCCCGTGTGGCCATTGGAAGACCCCACATGTTACCCTTATAACATTCTTATTATATAGGATGTATCCAACATCTCAAGAGATGCACACAGTAGGATAAAGTCAAGTTGTGTCTTGACATAATAGACTTACAGTACAAAATGCCCATAGGAGACAGCCAGCATTCAAATCACTGCAAGCCTGTGGAGGAGGGTGGAGAAAAATCTGTCTTCCACCATTATCTGTTCCCAGTTACAAGCAGCTAGACTTTTCAGATCACAGAAGACTGCAGATTGCTAAACAACATGTTTAAAAAACTCTCATGAGTGAGCTGGATAGATGGCTCAGCTGTTAAGGGCACTTGCTAGTCTAGCTGAGGATTAGAGTTCAGTTCCCAGCACCCACATCAGATGGTTCACAGCTGCCTGTAACTCCAGCTCCAAGTGATCTTATATATTCTTCTGAACTCCTTGGGCATTACACACATGTGGCACGCGCGCGCACACATGCATACACAGCTAAAGATAATTTAAAACTCATTTAAAATATCTTCATTAATCTATTATAATCCTAAAGGGCAATGTATGTTAGTTACCACCTTACTTTGCAGAAGAAGGACTGGGTTGTCATTCAGGGGTAGAGCATTTGCCTGGGATGTTTGAGTCTCTGGATCTAATGGGCTGCACAGAGAGGTATAATAAATAAATAAAAAAAGAGAGAGAGATAAGTGGATCAGAGAAAACACACAGGATTTTGGCATATAGCAAGGTTTTGTTTCACTATCCAGGATAAAATAGACTATATTTGATACCCATGTGATAGGAAAGTAGAAATTCAAGACCATTTTAGAGTGAAATGCCCAATAAAATTTTCTTAAACAGAATTCTAGTAGAAGACAAACCAGAACCAGTCATTCCTTTCCTCCTCTCCAACAGGCCTGGTTGAGTATCTAATATTGCTTATAAAATTGGGTGTAATTATCAAATGCATCTTCACCCAGGGCTGCCTAAGAGGAGAGACACTAAAGTGGGTGTTCTGAGATGTAGACAATCTCACTTAACCTAAGGTGAAAAGAACTCTTGCTAATTATGATTCAAATTGTCTATTCACAGACATAATTCCTAAACTCTTTTCATAATGTAAATTAGAATACCTAGCATTTTAAAATATTTCAAAATAACAGTGCTCTAAATACATGGGTGAATTCATAAAACAATTGAAGCAACATGAGGCGGTTATCTGGCCAAATTGCGTCATTTCTCTGTCTGATCATTCACCAGCCAATGCAGCACACCACCATAGACACCCACGGAATTTTATACCCATTGGTGGCACCCAATGATGTTAGTTCTTTGCCTGAATCTTGGAGATACTGCCCTGAGCATAATTTTTTTTCAGAGACAAATGACTCCAAGTCAGTGTTTTGTATATATGTTGCACTGAGATTAATAAATAAAATATATATTAGGGTCATGCATACATAAATGCATACACACCTTTTCCAAACCACCAAAGGAAAACCATGTTTGCTGTGTAGTGGCCTTTATAATCTGTTCTATCTCTTTTAATATTTTAAACACTAGTAAAATCCCTCTAAACTAACTTGACTTCTCAATATTGAGTAGTCCTTATGACACCAAGTCATGGGCTTTTGTTGCATAACACAACTGTTTCATAAAAACATTGTCAAATCTCATTTACCTCAAGGGGATTCAAACAAGTACCTACAAAAACATGTCAGGACAAAGTATCTATTTTTATAAGTCTGGGAAAAATACTATAATTGTACCTGTGAATATATACCTTACTGGTATATTAAAAGAGGGTAGGCTATCAATCATATATATGTCACCTCATCTTTTTATAAGGCCTGTGAACTAAAAAAAGCCTTCACACCACAAGCCACCAAGGCTTAGAGATCATTGTGGAAGAGAAGCCTCAAAGACTAAAGAGCCAGAGGTTGAAGAAGACCAGGACAAAACCTGTATGACAGGACTGCAGCACTCATGACTCTTACAGAAGCTGTAGTTGCCTGAACAAGATCGGCACAAGATCAAACCAGTAAACATTCCGGCATGGAGGAGGGGCAGGCTCATAAGTCTCCAGCCTGAACTGAGGAGCTGTTTGATTTCTGGAGAATAGAGATGTAGCAGGCATTCTTTTGGGACACCAACTAGCTCCTAAATCATGACACACAGACTTATTATTAGTTTTGAATGCTCAGCCTTAGCTTAGGCTTGTTTCTTGCTAGCTCTTATAACTTAATTTAACCTGTTTTTCTTCTTCTATGTTTTGCCTTGGGGATTTTACCTTTCTTTCATTCTGTATGTCCTACTCAATGTCTGGTTGACTAATGGCTGCCTGGCTAGCTGGCCCTGGGTGGCTCCCTCTCTTTCTCCCTCATTTTTTCCCCCTCTCACTCTTCTCTTCTTGAGCCTAGATTTCTCCTACTACTTATTTTCTCTTCCCACGTCTTCCTCTACTGCCTAGCTATTGGCTGTTCAGCTTTTTATTAGACCAATCAGGTGCCTTAGGCAGGCAAGATGAGAGCAACATATCTTTACATAATTGAACAAATGCAGAATAAGCAAATGAAACACATCTTTGTCTAGTTAAACAAACTCAACATGAACAAATGCAACACACCTTTACATAGTTACAGTAATATTCCACATCATAAACAATTGTAACACATCTTTACATAGTTAAAGTAGTATTCCACAACATGGAGAGACAGTTTTCTTTAAGGGTGTGACCTCTGGTAGGCTGACCATCTCTATTGGGTGACCCCCACACCCATGAGAATATGGGCAGTACAAACTGGAGTTGGTAGTTTGTTTGGAACAAAAAAGTAGAGCAGATACAGTCTGGGGAGTGGAAATGGGAGGAGTTAGACGAAGGGAGAGGAGTGAATATAATCAAAATACAACATATGAATTCTCAAATAATGACTTCAAGTTGTTTTTTTAAATAAATAAATGTGTATTGTAACTAAAATAACATAACATTCACAGATGAATACTGATGACCAATTTGATGATAAAGAGTACAATTTTGAAGTCCAAGATGGCAAGGTATTCTCCTCCACTATAAGCCCAGACCTGAATTTAAAAATTCATCCTCATTATTGACACTGTTACTTCTAACTTCATTAGTAATAACTTTGTGAAAATTACTTTTCATATGATGCATGAATATCTATATAATATTCTTAGTTTTACCCTTCAGTCCTCAAAGCCTAGAATACCTGCATTCTGACCTTCACAGGGAGTTTACTGATTTACTTATTTGAGTTGTCCTCACAATTGCTACCATCTTGCTTATGTGTTCTGGTAGCTCAAAGAGCAGTCTGAATACAACCTATAAGACACCTAGATGTCCATCAATGAATTAGTGGGTAAATGTAATACATTTACACAATGAAATATTACTCAGCTATTAAAAAATCATGAATTAACAAACCATCCTGAGTGAGGTAACCCAGACCCCAAAAGACAAACATGATATGTTTTGTCTTATATGTGAATGCTACTTGTTAAATCTTCAGTAAGAGAAAGCAATGAAAGAGATACCACGATAGAGGGAGGCATCATGGGGATAGAGAGAAACCCAGTGCTAGGGAAGTTGCCAGGAATCCCCAAGGATGACCCCAGCAATAGTGGAGAGGGTACTTGAACTACTGGCTTACCCCAGTGATCAGATCAGTGAATACCCTAATTGTCATCACAGAGCTTTTCTCCAGTGACTGATGGAAGCAGATGTGGAGATCCACAGCCAAACACCAGGCAGAGCTCCAGAAGTCCAGTCAAAGAGAGAGAAGAGGGATTCTATAAGCAAGTGCATCAAGATCGTGATGGGGAAACCTGCAGAGACAACCAAATCAAACTAGTGGGAACTCATGAAAGTTAGATCAATAGCTGTGGAGCATGCATGGGACTGGACTGGGCCCTCTGCATAGCGAGACAGTCATGTAGCTTGATCTGGTTGCCGGGGGGGGGGGGGGGGGGGGTGGGAGGACCAGAATCCATCCCTGGTGCATGAGCAGGCTTTTTGGAGCCCACTACCTATGATGGGACACCTCCTGCAGCTTTGAGGTAGGGGGAAGGACTTGGACTTGCCTCTACTGGATGTGCCTCCCCATGGGAAGCCTTGCCTTCTTGTAGGGAGAGGTGGGGGTGGGTTGTGAGGGGGAAGCTGGCGGGGGGTAGGAGGAAGGAAGAGGGGGATCTTTGGTGTGTAAAATGAATGAAAAAATTTTCTTAATAAAAAAAGAAAAAATTTTCAGTAAGCAGGCTACAATCAGTATAATCACAGAGGTTAGTTATAGAAAAAGGGCCTAGAAGGGAAGGAAAGATATGCCTAGGGGGAGACAGAATAGACAGTTATGGATAAATGGGAGGTTTGGGGGTAGACCGGAGCAGGAAGATCAGACAGAGAGGGAGAGGGGAAGGGAAGTGTAAGGGATAGAATATGGGGGGGGGGACAGCTAACACTAAGGGCAATTTGAGGGGTTGTATGGAAACATAACACAGTACAAACTTCATAAAATTTATGCATATATGAAAGAAATCTAAGCAGAATCACCAAGTGATGGTGGAGACAAGCCCCAGTTACACATCTCTTGTCACTAAATGAAACCTCTAGTGTCAGGAATTAGTTACATCTAGTTGAGTCATCATCCAAAGGAGCCCCATAGAAACCTCCAAACAGCCGAGGCCATTGCCAAGGCTACTGGTTTCTCTCCACAAACTTTTTTTTTTATTTTATAATTTAATTTAATTTTACATATCAGCCATGGATTCCCCTGTCCTCCCTCCTCCCACCCCCCCACCTCCCCCCCCCCCACCCCCCCATTCCCATCTCCTCCAGGGCAAAGACTCCCCTGGGGATTCAGCTCAACTGGTAGATTCAGTCCAGGCAGGTCCAGTCCCCTCCTCCCAGGCTGAGCAAAGTGTCCCTGCATAGGCCCCAGGTTCCAAACAGCCAGCTCATACACTAAAGACAGGTCCAGGTCCCACTGCCTGGGTACCTCCCAAACAGTTCAAGCTAATCAACTGTCCCACTTATCCAGAGGGCCTGATCCAGTTGGGGGCTCCTCGGCTATTGGTTCATAGTTCATGTGTTTCCACTAGTTTGGCTATTTGTCCCTGTGCTTTTTCCAATCATAGTCTCAACAATTCTCAATCATACAATCCCTCCTCTTTCTCGCCAAATGGACTCCTGGAGCTCCACCTGGGGCCTGGTTGTGGATCTCTGCATCTGCTTCCATCAGTCATTGGATGAGAGTTCTAGCACGACAGTTAGGGTGTTTGGCCATCCTATCACCAGAGTAGGTCAGTTCGGGCTTTCTCTCGACCATTGCCAGTGGTCTATTGTGGAGGTATCTTTGTGGATTTCTGGGGACCTCTCTAGCACTTTGCTACTTCCTATTCCTGTGGGGTCTTCATTTATAATGGTCTCTTTTTCCTTGTTCTCCCTCTCTGATCTTGATCCAGCTGGTATCTCCCACTCCGCTAAACTCTCTTTCCCTCGATCCTTGCCCTTCATTACCCCCCTCACATCCAGTTTGCTCACGTAGATCTCATCCATTTCTCTGTCATTGGGGGATCCCTGTATCTTTCATAGGGTCCTGTTTTCTAGGTAGCCTTCCTGGAGTTGTGAGCAGCAGTCTAGTCATCCTTTGGATGAGTGAGTACATACCATGTTTGTTCTTCTGAGTCTGGGTTACCTCACTCAGGATGATTTTTTCTAGATCCATCCATTTGCCTGCAAACCTCATGATGTCATTGTTTTTCTCTGCTGAGTAGTATTCCATTGTGTATATGTACCACATTTTATTTATCCATTCTTCAGTTAAAGGGCATCTAGGTTGTTTCCAGGTTCTGACTATTACAAACAATGCTGCTATGAACATAGCTGAGCATGTGCCCTTGTGGTATGATTGAACATTCCTTGGGTATATGCCCAAGCATGGTATAGCTGGGTCTTGGGGGAGATTGATTCCCAGTTTTCTAAGAAAGTGCCATATTGATTTCCAAAGTGGCTGTATAAGCTTGCATTTCCACCAACAGTGGAGGAGAGTTCCCCTTGCTCCACAAACTTATGGTAAGTCCATATTTCTGAAGGCAACACCTACAAAACTCATTGAACACAGATGTGTCTTGCCATAGATCTAGTCCTAACTTCCTGAGGAATCACCACACTGATTTCCATAGTGACTGTACAAGCTTACATTCCTACCAGCAATGAATGAGTGTTCCTCTTACCCCATATCCTCACCACTTGTTTTATTTATCTTGGCAATTATGAGTGGTGTAAGATGAAATCTCAAAGTCATTTCCCTGATGACTAAGAATATTGAACATTTAAATGTTTCTCAGTCATTTGTGTTTCAACTTTTGAGAGCTTTCTGTTTAGTTCTGTACCCCATTTTTTTAAACTGGGTTATTGGATGTTCATTTTTTTGGGGGGGGTTAATTTTTTTTGATATTCAGGTTTTTTTAGTTCTTTATATATTTTAGGTATTAACCCGCTACCATATGTGTAATTGGTAAAGATTTTTCCCATTCTGTAGCCTGCTGCCTTGTCTGGATAATGGTATCCTTTTCCACATAGAAGCTTTCCAGTTTCATGAGATCTCATTTATTAATTGTTTGTAGTGCCTGTGCTATCTGTGTCCTGTTCAGAAAGTATTTTTTTTCTGTGCCAATAAGCTCAAGACTTTCCCCCCACTTCTCTCTTCTATCAGATTCAGGGAATATGGCCATGTGTTGAGGTCCTTGATATATTTGAAGTTTGATCTTTGTGCACGGTGGTAAATATGGATCTATTTGTATTCTTCTACATGCAGCCTTACAGTTTTATCAGTACTATTTGTTGAAGATGCTGTCTTTTTTTCAGTGTGTATTTCTGGCTTCTTTGTCAAAATCAGGTGTCCATAGGTGTGTAGACTTATCTCTGGGTCTTCAATTTGATACCATTGATCAAAGTGTCTGTTTTTATGCCAATACTGCACTGTATTATTACTATAACACTGTAGTACAACCTGGGATCATAGGTGGCAATACCTCCAGCAGTTCTTTTATCATTCAGGACTGTTTTAACTATCCTGGGGTTTTGTGTTTCTATGTGAGGCTAAAATTGTCCTTTCAATTTCTGTGAAGAATTATGTTGACATTTTGATGGGGATTGTGTTGAATCTAAAGACTGTTTTAGTAGGATGGTCATTTTTACAATGTTAATCCTACCAATAAATGAACATAGGTGATCTTTCCATTTTCTAATGTCTTCTTCAATTTCTTTCTTTAACGACCTAAAATTTTTTATTATACAAGTCTTTCACTTGCATGGTTAAAATTAACAACCCCTAAGGCTATTGTGAAAGGTATTATTTCTCTGATTTCTTTCTCAGTGTCAGCCTATTTGCCATATGTATATATAAGAAGGTTTTTTGTGTTAACTTTGTATCCAGCTACTTTGTTGAAAGTGTTCATTAGCTGTAGGAGTTTCCTGGTGGAGTTTTTAGGGTCATTTATGTATACTGCCTTATTAGCTGGGTTGTGCAGTGCTGGGGATCAAACTCAAGGGCCTCATGCAGAGTAGGCAGGACCTCTACCACCTGAGTTATGTTTTCACCTCTCACACCTTATCCTTGATTTACTTACCTGCCAGTGCTCAGGCCAACGTGAAGTCGGGCAAACTAATAGATGACGGAAATGGCAACTTGTTAGTTAACAGGCTGAATTAAATGACAGAAAGGAGGGAAAGATTAGAGCAAATGAAATGACAGCTCAAGGTCTCCAAAAACTCCCACAGAAAATGAAAGCAAATAGATTCACTGTCACAAGAAGAGCAGGATTTGTAAGAGCCCTATGAACTCTGGCCTGACCCCTCTGTGGAAGATGTTGGGGTGAAGGGACTAAAGAGTGTTACTTCTGTGATAACTCAACAAAGCACACTGTTGGTGTCATGGTCCATGTTTTGTCAACTAGGCATAAGCTGGAATCATATAGGAGAAGGGGCTTTCGAATGAGAAAATGCCTCTGGAAGATTCACCTGTGGGCAAATGTGTGGAATATTTTATTGATTGATTACTGATGTGAGAGGGCCAACTGCGAGTGGTTCCCGCCCCCCCCCCCGGCAGGTGGACCTGGGGTATATGAGAAAATGAGCTGAGGGTGCTATAGGGAGCAAACCAGTAAGCAGTGTTTCTTCCTGGCCCCTGCTTTAGTTCCTGCCTTCAAGTTCCTACTTCTAGGTTCCTGCTCTGATTTCATTTAGTGCCA
Organism: Peromyscus attwateri; assembly: GCA_902168425.1. NCBI lineage: Eukaryota > Metazoa > Chordata > Mammalia > Rodentia > Cricetidae > Peromyscus > Peromyscus attwateri. The sequence continues at coordinate 21,008 of CABHPP010136424.1, read as the reverse complement.
GAGTGTGACCTGAGAGTTGTAAACTGAAATAAATTTTTTCTTCTTCAAGTTGCTTTCTGTCATTGTGTTATCATTGTGATAGACACCCTAAGACAGTTGGGTACTAGGCTCATGACAGGACGGGGAATTGATGGCAAAGATGACTTTGGGTGTAGACATAAGATGATGCTTGGGAGGAGTAGACAAATAAGATACTGTTAGCCAGTGCTCTGACAGGACAGAAACATAATTTTGGGATTCTGATTTTGAACCTAAACTTCCATTCCCTTCCCATGAATAGCCTTTACACAGGATTCTAGACTTTCTAGATGAGAATTTTGACCATAAAACAGCAATAATTCATGTCAACTTCCAGACTCTGGGTGTGGAAGGAAGGACTTCTGGCAAGGTAATTTCTGCTCCAGGCAGGTGAATGCTAGGGGTTGCTAGGTGGTGCTGGGGTTGGAAAGAGGGTATCATCCTTTGAGATGCAGGTGCACTGGCAGGGTGGACCACTTGTAGTAGTTCAAATGCAGTTCATGCCTGACTCTGTCAGCATCCTGGGGCCATGAAGCTGAGCCTTTTAGGAAGTAGAAAAGTAAATCTAAAGACTCAGGTCAAGAGAAGCCAGACATTTTAAAGCCATATGTGTGCAAGTATACATCTCCCCAGGCCTTAGAAAATAAGAGAACTCCTTCATTTGTACATTCCTACCTAAACTCAAGCCATCGTGTTTTGAAGACAGTACAGCATCTTGCCCGCAACCTCAGAAATGAAGGCATCTTGTATGGTAACTGCCTCCACAGGAAATGCTAGCTTGCAGGGTATAGGCCTGCACCACAGGGACTAGCTCATGTTTTTCTACCTGCAAGGGAAAATACAGGGAGAAGGAAGATTCTTGTCTGTTAAATTGTTACAACACGAACTCCGAGTACTGCATTAAAAATCTTACAGAAATTCTTTGTGGAACTCTGAACACTCAGTTGAGGACAGTCCAGAATCTTCCCTCCCCAGAGAAGTTAATGTCCTTGTCCGTGAGAAGAGGATAGAACTGTGATACAACAACGGTCTACTTTTTAAAATGTTCCTATGATTTTACCAAGTTTTCAGTCAGGAATTACTCTCAATTGAATTATCATTCTTGAACAATTTGGTTGAAAGATAACATCTACTCAGGGAGGTAGAGTCTTTCTTGGGAAGAGAGCGTGAGGTGGTGATTGTTTAGGAACTAGACCACTGCTCACTCTTTAAATACATTAGGCATGAGTGGGCTCTTCTTCCGTTCAGTGTTTGAGCATAGTGATTTGTATACTTCAGCACCAAGTTCTGCCTCTCAGTCTAGAGGAATTTCCATTCTTCCTTCATAAGTTTGGTCGGCAGTGTCTCAGCAGTCACACAGAATCCAAACAGCACAGCTATTTTTCCTGCAGATCATTGCATAATTGCTGGTTAATGAGCTTTGTGAGAAGAAAGAGCGTGAGCAAAACCAGAGCGACTCTATTTGTCTGCTCCGGGTCGGCGGGCGCCTGGAGTGTGTTTTCTTAGAGAAATTGGCTGTATGCGTTTGCTTTCATTTGTATTTTTGTTGCCGTTATTATTCAAATCACCTCCTGCTTCTCCAGCGAAGATAAAAATGTTTCATGTTTTTAAAATGCCTTGTAATATCTCTGGGGGATAGCAGTGCACAGCCCTTCTCACTTACTTTTTTTTATTTATTTTTAAGAAAGGAAGTACAGAACTGTTGACTGGCATGGGTAAGATGGTTCTTTTCACTGAAAACGCTGGAATCTGAGGTCCCTTCTGAGCACTGTATTTGGAGATAGAAGAATCTGGATCTGGCTTAGGATGTACCTTCTGCTGTTGGTGATAGACAGAGTCAGGGGTAGAAAGATCCAGAAGCTCTGCAATGCATCCCATCCCCATGTCCACAGCTGGGCTGCTGCATTAAATAAAGTTCAGGCAGCCCAAAATATCAAGGAGTCTTTCAAAATGCGTAGATTTCCTAGCTTTCGCCTTTCTTCTCAAGCTCCACCAGACTTTTCCAGAATGAGACTCTAGAACTGTTTTATTTTTTAACATGTGTTTATTTATTGATTTGCTTTCTTGTTTATTTATTTTTCCCAGCCCAGAGCACAGTTTCCCCTTCCTCCTCCCTCTCCCCCAAGTCTCAACTCCCACCCTATCCCCACCCTGCTCATCCACTCCTCCTCCTTTCTCTTCAGAAAAGGGCAGGCCTCCTATGTATATCAGCCAGCCATGGCACATCAAGTTGCAGTAAGACTGGGCACCTCCTCTCCTGTAAAGGCTGGGTGAGGCAACCCCGTTGGAGAGGAGGGTCCCAAGAGCAGGTAACAGAGTCAGAGACAGCCCCTGCTCCCACTGTTAGCAGTCTCATAAGAAGATCAAGCTACACAGCTACAACATATATGCAGAGGGCGTAGGTCAGTCCCATTCAGACTCCATGGTTGTCAGTTCAGTCTTTATGAGCCCAAGTTAGTTGGTTCTGTGGCTTTTCTTTTGGAGTCCTTGGCCCCTCTGACTCCCATAATCCTTCCTCCCCTTCTTTCCTGGGATTTTCCAAGGTCTGCCTAACGTTTGGCTGTGGGTCTCTGCATCTGTTTCCATCAGTTGCTGGGTGAAGCCTCTCTGATGACAATTGGGCTAGGCCACGATCTATAATCTATGAGTACAGAAGAATATCATTAGGAATCATTTTAATGACTTTATTTTTGGAAGTCATGTTAGATGATATCCTAGGACCCTGGGCTGTACAACCTCTGGGTCCTGGCCCTGCAGGCAATGTCAGGGGTGGGCTCTCTCTCATTGTATGGGTCTCAAGCTGGACCAGTCATGCTTGGCCACTCCCAAATTTTCTGTGCCACCTTTACCCCAGTATATCTTGCAGGCAGGACAAATTGCAGGTCAAAGGTTATGCGGTTGGTTTGGGTCCCAACCCCTCTGTAGGAAGTCTTTCCTGGTTACAGGAGATGGTCAATTCAGGCTCCATATCTCTCCCTGCTACGAGTCTTAGCTAGGGTCACCCTCATAGATTCCTGAGAGTTTCCATTGCACTAGGTTTCTAGCTCATCCCAGATATACTCTGATTTCGGTTGCCTTTCCCAGAACTCTCTCCCTCTAACCTCCCTTGACCTGATCCCTTCTGTTCTCATGGGCCACACTCCAATCCAGACCTCTCCCCGCATCTATCTGTGATGTCTATTCTATTTCCCCTTGACAGTGAGATTCATGTGTCCCGTCTTTAGTCTTCCTTGTCACTTAGCTTCTTTGGGACTGTGGATTGTAGCATGGTTATCCTTTACTTTATAGCTAGTAGCCACCTATAAGTGAGCACATACCATGTTTGTCTTTCTGGGTCTGGGTTACCTCACTCAGGATGACCTTTTCTAGTTTCATCCATTTGCTGGCAAATTTTATGATTCCATTGTTTTTAACAGATAATTGATACTCTATTGTGTAAACGTACCACATTTTCTTTATTCATTCTTCAGTTGATGCACACTTGAGTTGTTTGCAGGTTCTGGCTATTACAGACAAAGTGTCCTTGTGGTATGGTGGAGCATCCTTTGGGCATATACCCAGGAGTGGTATAGCTGGGTTTTGAAGCAGATTGATTCCTAATTTTCTGAGAAACTGCTACATTGATCTCCAAAGTAGCTGTACAAGTTTGCACTCCCACCAGCAATGGAGGAGTGTTTCCCTTGCTCTACATCCTCATTTATTTTTGATGGGTAGCGTTCATGCACATATATGGCTGTATGTGTGCCACAGTGAGCATGTGGAGATCAGAGGACACCATGCAGTAGTCAGGTTTTCTCCTTCTACCATGTGGGGCCCAGGAATCCAACTCAGATTGTTAAATTTAGCTGAAAGTGCCTTCACCCACAGAGACATCTTGCTGGCCCTAGAACTGGGTTTATATGAAGCAGGCAGGAAGTGTTTCATATTCAAGTGTGGAAGTTTGGAAAATGCTAAGTTGTCCCTTATTTGTTTGCTGCATGAAGAATCTCCCTCCTCAGCAGTTCTCCTATCAGGGTCATTGTGGAAGCAATGTGGTTTGGATTTGAATGTCAACTCTATGACTTACTGTATACCCTTAGACAGAATACCTGGCATCTTTGACCCACATGGGTAGAAGGAGAACCTGACTACTGCGTGTTGTCCTCTGACCTCCACATGCTCACTGTGGCACACATGTAGTTACATACAAGAGTTGATATCAAAAGGGACTCTGGCCAGCTTGAGTATGGCAGACATGGCTCTGGCAGGCCTTGCCCTACTCCACCGTTCCCTCTGCCTTCCTAAAAAACATTAGATGACATCCCTAAAGCTAGCCACCAAGGTCTATTCCTTTATTTGGCCACTTCCTCCTCCTGAGACTGACTACCAAGGTCCAGCTATCGAAGTATTGAAGTCCAGCAATCAAAAGCCCCCTTTGGTTGCCCTAATTAACATGCCCAATAAAAATGAAACACCTTATCCTAACACAGAGTTTCCCCCTTTTACCTTTATAAATCACCATTTTCCTATGGGCCATGTCTGTCTCCTCTATCCAGAGGCAGTCCTTGTCTTCTGGGACAAATACTCCTTCCCCTTGTTCCCTTCCCATTCTTCCTAGTCCTCTATTTCCTGTCTTTATCTCTCATTCCCTGCTCTCTGTCCTTCTGGGGCAAATAAATTTCCTTTGTGCTGAGAACTTGGTCTTGGAGGTCCTGAGCTGATATTTTTGCTTGTAATAATTCTGTCAAAAGAACTGATAGCTATTTAGGTAAATGCCTGACCCCAGACATCAATGCTCCTGCATTATTTCTTTTTCTTTTTTAAAAATAAATTTTATTTTTATTAAGAGATTTTCTATTCATTTTACATACCAAACACAGATTACCCTTTCCTCCCTCCTTAGGTTGCCTGTGTCAGGCATTTTTGTCAAGCCATAAGAAAAATAAATAATGTGCATTTTTTTATTTTTCTTAGGAAGGAAGGTGTGGTGGTTTGAGTGAGAATGGTCCCTGTAGGCTCATATGTTTGAATACTTGGATGCCAATTGGTGGAACTGTTTGTGAAGGATTAGGAGGTGTGGCCTTATTAAAGGAGGTGCATCATTAGGGCTGTGCTTGGAGGCATCAAAAGACTCCCATTATTTTAAGTTAGCTCTCTTTAATTCCTGGTTGTCTCAAGATATGAACTTTCAACTGCTGCTCCAGCACTACGTCTGCCTTCCTGCTGCCATGTTCCCTGCCATGATGGTCATGATCTTTAACCTGAAACTGTGAGCCCAAACTAAAGGTCTTCTCTTATCAGTTGCCTCGGCCATGGTATTTTAGCACAGCCATAGAAAAGTAACTAAGGAAGAAATGTTTTAGCTTTCTTTCATCTTTTGAAGGTACAATCTACCTATCGAGTTGACAAAGGAGCTTCTTAGCCTTGAGCAAGTAGGTGAATCCCTGGAGAGTTTAACAATGAAGAACCTGATTTGGGTCTGGATTGAAGTCAGCTCTCTTCCTGTCTAACCAGTCAGATACCAGCTGATTCGGAGGCCACTGGCCAGAGGCTACACTTCCTGGGACCAGACACTCTTCACCAGTCTTTCTGCAATTAAATATATATATGCATATATATATAAATACACATATATATGTGTATATATATATATACATACATACATACACACATATATGTTCAAATTGTTCCTTTAGTCCTGTAGAAATGAAACTGTCTCTAAAGGTAGATTATGAAATTTCTGTCATGACTACTATACAGTTCAGTGAGCTTTCCTTTCTGCCTTAGCTCTTAAAAAAACAAACAAAACAAAACAAAACAAAACAAAAAAAACCCACTGCCCTCTCCTCCCCTCACCCCTGACCCTGAAAACATCTGTAGCACCACATTGTTTCCCTGAGAAATTTCCGGGTTGAGCTGCATTTACTTCTCTTTAGAGACATGATGATATGGGGCACTGAGGATGAGTGGTGATCAGATAAATGTAGCTGAAAAACGTGCGTCTAGGACAGCTCTTACCTTGGTCCTAGTCATCTCACTTTCATGAAGAGACCAGCTCAACACATGAGCCTGACATCAGAACTGGGAATGACTGGTCCCTCCCACCTTCTGCTGGAGTTTACCACCTCAGTTAGGTGTCGTTCCAGAAAGCTAACAGTAATGGGGACTTGAGTAGGAAGGGCAAATAAATATAGGGTATTTATACATTGCAATTTATTTCTTCACCTCTACTGGGACATTGAACCCAGGGACACATATATGCTAAGCAAATGCTCTACCACTAAGCCATCTCCCTCCTAGCCTGATTTTTTACTTTGACGCAGGGTCTCATTAAGTTTCCCAACCTAGCCTTGAACTTATAGCTCAGGTCAGTCTTACACTTGCAATCCTTCTACCTTTGCCTGCTGAATATCTGGAACTTCAGGCTTGTGCTATCAGGTCCAACTGTATTAGCCTTCTTTCCTTTTTAAAAATATCTTTTATTTAATCTAAACTTGTTATATATATATATATATATATATATATATATATATATATATGACAAATATTTAAAGGAAAGAATTCCATATCATGCTATTTAATATTTGCAGATTTCCTGCAATTTTATTGTTGGTATATATGTATATATAATTTAAAAGAAAATAATTAATAGTGGAATGCAACATATGAAATTGCCACTCTTGTTCAGAAATAGTTGAATATAGGTCTTATGCAGGTAGCCACAGCTGCACAAGACTCAAACTACATCAAGCCAGTTAAAAAATTCCACCATGGATGTGGGGGTGGCTTCCAATGTCCTTTCCCAATTGAGGAGATGTTACTGTTGGTGGTTTCTGGGAGGAGGAGATACTCCATGCTCAAGTGAACAACCCACACATTTATGCATATATGGGCATATGGGCAGCACTAATTAGACTCAGTGAATCATTATAAACAAAGCAAGAGAGAACATGAAGTTGGGGGAGATGTGTTGGAGTGACTGGGGTAGTTGGCGTGTAAAGTGGGGGTTTCATATGATCAATATACATTGTGTCAGTATACACTGTACACACTTTTAAAGAATAATAAAATATTGAATGCTATCCATTTCCTATAACCAGCTTGTAACAGCTTTAAACATAAACATCTACTATGAATCCATCCTGCTCAGTGTTCAATACTGTGTTTAAAATGGGAATATTAACATGTTGGTATGTGCTCTCTCAATTCCCACTGCTGCTCGCTTAGTTATACGATTCTTTCATGACTTGGGGCACGGTTCGGTACGGTACGTATTCTTTCAATGACTACTCGCATTGATTCGTAATATCCTTGGGCAAACCTTCCTCAACTAGATTCCCAAGAACAAGGCGCCTGATGAAAGAGGAGGCTCAGCAGCTGCATGTGAGCGTGTGCCTTTGTGTCTGTGCCAGTTCATGGTACCCATGTGTTTTGTCTCCTTCCAGTGTGACAGATGAGAACTGTTACTGCATTATTTGCTTTACACGACTGAGGTGCTTACTCTTATTCTATTAGCATTTTTATTTTATCATCCATAAATGGTTACAGTGTGATCTTTTTCTGTTTGCTTTACTGGTGTTCATGCTGCATAGTTTGTCGTGACAAAAAGAAAAAAAATCTTTTTTAAAATTTTGTTCGTGATGTTTGCCTTCTCCTGTCGCTGACCCTGGACATATCACCTTTTTGGTTACCTGCTGATGTTCGTCCAAGTGTTTATCAAATTTTATTTTAATTATGTGCATGTGTGTGTCTGTGTGGGGGTAGGTCCACCACACATGACTGCAGGTACTCACAGAAGCCAGAGGAGGTCATCAGATCCCCTGGGAATGGAGTTACAGGTGTTTGTAAGCTGCCTGATGTGGGCGCTGGCAATCTAACTAAACTCTGCAAAAGCAGTTTTTGCTCTTAACTACTGAGCTTTCTCTACAACCCTGAAGATATGTTTTCATCCCATGATTTTATATAATTTTTGAGAACTTCATGAACACTGCATTTACATCACTCTCACCACTCCCTCCCTCTAGCTCCTCCCTGCCTGATTCATGACCTGTTCTTTAATTGTTGTTATTACATATGTATACATTTGCAACATACAAGTATATGGGGGGGCATACAAGTACATACAACCTAATGATTCCATTTAGCACTGCTTGTATGTGTGTGTGTGTCCAGGATTGACCACTTGGGATGGGATATCCTATGTAGGAGCTGGTTCCTAGAGAAAACTGACGCTTTCTCTGTCTGTAACCACTGATCACCGGCAGCTCTTCATCTATACCATGTGGCATTTACCTTGATGATGCTGGCACATCAATTAGCTGTCATTATGCTGTTCTTGTTCAAGCAATCATCTCGTTGAGAGATGGTGGGCATGTTTCCCCTGACATGTCTCAGGGACACTATCTAGCAGAAGACATCTTTACAGTTTCTGCATCTAATGTCTAGAAATCCCTCTTACCCTGAAATCATGTAAACAAGTTGATCCAGCTCATTTCACAGTTTCTTCTTAGTGTTAACTATTCAATCAATTCACAGTTATTTTAAGATATTTGTTGAGACAGAGATGTAACTTGCCTTCATTTAACCAGATATCTTCGTACGATTTATTGAAAATCCATCCTTTACTGTTTTCACATTTATCTTGCACCAATTTCTGTTATATTCTTGGATCTGCTTCTGGGATACCACTCCTGTTTGAGCATTCTGCTTCCATTAGCAGATTTCTTTCTTTCTGAGGGAAGGTATCACATAGCCCAGGCTGGCCTCAAACTCACTATATAGGCAAGGATGACTTTGAACTTCTGATCTTCTTGCCTTCCTCTGCATCCTGAGTGCTGGGGTGGCAGGCATGTGCCACAATGACCGGTTTATATAGTGTTAGGGGTCAACCTCCAGGGCTTTGTGCATGACCAGCAGGCACTCTGAAGACTGAACCACATCCCCAGCCCCCATTGGTGCAATTTCATAACTGAACAATCACATGCATCTCAACATTTGGCAGTGTGTCACCACTGCGGAGCCCTTTTTGGAGTTTCCTCAGGTTTTCTGTCTTGAACCTTGTGCTCAGCTCCACAGAAAGCAGGGTTTCTACTGAGATGAATGGGTCAGTTTTAACAATCAAGCTGGGAGACAACAAAAACTCCAACTTAAAAACTTCGTAGATTTTTCACTTCTGTAATCACATCTCTAATAAAATATTTAAGTATCTCCTACACATTTCCTGGTAAATGTAGGTCAAAACATGGCCCTGTGTTTTGTTATTAGGAACAGGGCTTTCAAATATTTATTTTATTTTTAGTTGAGTGTCTGTGTATCTGTGTGTATGCACACATGTGTACAGAGGCCCCTGGAGGCCAGATTTGGGTAATAGAGCCATTGGAACTGGAGCTACAACGGGCTGTGAGCTGCTGGATGTGGGTGCTGGGAAGGGGAGACAGGTCCTTTGGAAATGCAAGTGGTTTTCACAGTGTAGCCATCTCTCCAGCCCCTAGAAATAGGGTTTTCAAAAAGCACATTTCTAATTTGATTTTGCAAAATCCCCAGCCAATTGTTGGCTCTTCATAAGTAGTCAGTCATCTTGCCAAGCACTGCTAAGATTTAATAAGCATTCCATTTTCCCTTAGAATCTTGAGGCAAACCACCTTATTCTCATTATTTTTTTCAGTTAATGACTTTCAATCCTGTCCTTCTCAATATTGTTTGTGTTTTATTCCATGTGTCTTACATGACTTTTGTCCTGTTTAATGCTCAGAATGCCCAGAGCTTTCTAATGATAACATTGTATGTGTTTACACATGCGTATATGTGTGTGAACGTTTGTGTGTGTGCACAGATACATGTGTGAGTATGCCAGGAGTCATCCTCTGGTGTTATTCCTCAGTTGCCATCCCCCTTGGGGCTCACTGATTCAGCTGGGCCTGGTGTCCAGTGAGTTCCAGAGTTCCCCCTGTCTCTGCCTCTTCATCAGTGGAGTTACAAGCTTGTGCCATCCATCACATTCTGTTTTTTGCATGGGTTCTGGGCATCAAACCCAGGTCCTTGTGCCTCACAGAGCAAGTGCTTTACACACTGAGCTATCTCCCAGGCCCCAGATAACATCATTTCACTTTCAGATTTAGTTGGAATAGCATATTTTTGCCCTGATTGGCAATAGATTTTAGGTAGATTTTTATTTCCAGGAAAAGGTGATGGCGTTTTTCACAGATTAGCAAGGCTTTTAGTGGTAATATGTATTTAATTTTTTCTCCTGGATGAGTATTTCTCTTGTGTCTATTTATGGGTAAGTTGCTATAGGGAGGCTTCTGAATGTTGCACCCTTGGTGCTTGCCTGGATAATAATTTCTGTTTGCTCACGGTAAGTTATTCCTTTAAAATGGCATTAAATTAAGTTAGTTTTCAATTTATTTTGTATTTCCATGTCTTACTGAAAAATGATATTGATGTTTTTCTGGCTTTTCGCCCCTCTGCCTTTGTTGGGTTTTATTCTGAGTGTTACATTGCCTTGAGAGGAACAGTTTGGAAATTGTCTTCCTTTAGCTGATGCCTTTGAGGGGGTTGTGGGTAGTCCAATAGCATGTCGACAGTATCATCTCCCTCCCTAGCCTGTCTACCCCATCTACTCTCTATGCCTCCCTCCATTCACTCTCTATGCCTCCTTCCACTTACTCTCTGTAGGCCTCCTTCTGTTCACTCTCTGTAGGCCTCCCTCCATTCACTCTCTGTAGGCTTCCCTCCATTCACTCTCTATACCTCCCTCCATTCACTCTCTATACCTCCCTCCATTCACTCTCTGTAGACTTCCCTCCATTCACTCTCTGTAGGCCTCCCTCCATTTACTCTCTATGCCTTTTTCCATTCACTCTCTGTACCTCCCTCCATCCACTCTCTATGCCTCCCTCCATTCACTCTCTCTATGCTTCCTTCCATTCACTCTCTATGCCTCCCTCCATTTGCTCTCTCTATGCTGAGCCCAGTTCTGCAGCAGCCCAGGAGACACTTGCTGTATTTCTCTGATTTGTTCCTTCCCATCTGAACCATGGCAGCCTTGAGAATGTTCAGCTAATCTCCTCTGTTCCCTCCTTTCCCATGTGAGTTTTGGGCAGTGCCTTGTGGTCTTTGTGTTTCTATATCACAGCTATCTAAATGTACAAGGAAAATGAAATGAACACACCAAGAAACATATTTGACTGCAGTCCTGTGGTATGATTGGGAGAACCCTCAGCCTGTCTAGGAAAGTGGTAGTGGAAATGGAGGAGGAGTGGGTGAGTGAAGGAGCCCTGGCATCATTGGTTTCTTCTTTGAGGGAGCGTCAATGACCAAGTGAATCAAGAAGGCATTCACACACAGGCTTCATCAGAATGTTTTTAGGGACTTGAGAGACAAGAGAAATGTTTTGGGAGACAAAGAACCCAGAAGTAGGACAACGTGTTTCAAACAGAAGAAAGGCCTTCCTGGTGGAATTACAGTACGTTCTCGAGTTCTTTAGTTAGAAATAAAGCATCAACATGCCATATGGAAAACTGCTGGTATTAGAAAAATACCATTTGTTAATTGTTCTTTGCCTCTTGTCTCATTGTGAATGAGAAAATATAGATAAGAGCTTGTCTACTTGTATGCATGATAAATTATGGATCAGCTTGTCCATCTCTCATTCTGATATGCTCTGTATTTTCCCTAAAAAAATCTAATTAACCATAATGCAGTCAATCCTTCTCTTTCCTCCACTGCTAGGAAAGAAAATATTTCCTGATTCTGTGATAGATTGTGTGTGTGTGTGTGTGTGTATGTGTGTGTGTGTGTGTGTGTGTGTGTGTGTGTGACTTGAATAAGAATACAGAAGGAATATACGGGAAACTAAATGCATGCCTCTGGTCCTTGCCCGTACTCATAGGCACACTGTGTCCTTCAGCCACACCTTCAGGGTGGCTGGATATCCAAATGTGTCAAGTAGAAAAGAGTTCACATACAGATAAGGAAGCTTAAGGCTGGGTCTTTCTTGGTTTAAGAACTTGAATGAAGAGCTGTTAGGATCCATCTGAAACAAAGTTTGCCAAGACTGAAGAGAGTTGACAGTACCAGTGACCTTAGGCATACCATTCAGAGATGACTACCACTACTGAAGATTAATGCATGGGAATCTAATGCTTCTCCAGGTCACTGGATCAAAACTCTGTTTGCTGCCGGCAGATAGCTGGTGTGGGGTGTGAGCTACTCCCCTGTGCCATGGAGAGCCTCAGCACCTAGAGGGATGTGTTATGTAGGCTGGGGTAGCATAATGTTGGTTGCTCTGTATAAGAAAGACTTGAAGATGGCAAAGGCAGGTGACCTCCTCAAAGCCATCAAACTGATGTGAAACAGGACCAGAATTACCATGCTGTGTCCTCTCCAGTGCACCGTGCTGGAGAAACTATTGGGAGGATCTGGGGCATTGAATCGTCCTATGAATTTCTTGGAGGCTGTTTCCAGTTCTGACCCAGATCCAGGAGTGCTTCACACTGCACCAGATGAACTGTATGCCCCTCAGACCCTTTGAGGAATTACTGAAGGAAAATCTTCTAGGAACACTACATGAAGAAAATTGGATGCCACTATTCTAGTCCATAGGCAGTTTGCTCTCTGACCCCAGCTTGTGCTTGGTGGCATTCTGACACTGGTGGGGAACTAATTGGCCATGTAATTGTGATCCCTGTTGTGACCTGCACAAGCTGTTCTTATTCATAGAAGCCCCTAATCCTTTTCCAAATGCACACTTCAATTTGCCTCAATATTATCCCACGGTAGCGGGGTACTTGATATGGTAAAGGAATTCTTTTGATCTGCTCTAAATTTAGACTGCTAATTTCACTCACGGTCCCCCTTCAGGACAGGTGATGGAAACAGAAGCAGCCATAGCCAAGCATTTCATTCAGATTCTTCTCTGGGGTCAAAGGACACAACTCTCTTTCCTTGAGGAAGAGACAGTCTCTTTGTCCTTGCCTGGACTTCTCCTTGGGGCCCCTCCCAGTCATTCTGGTTATTTCTACAGGAATCCAATAGAACTAGCGGCATTGCTCAGGCTCAAAGGAAGAATAAATGTAGATAAGACTCTTGTCTGCAAGTGTCTGGAGAGGTGTCCGGATGAAGGCCAAAATTCACCTTGAATAGTTCAGCAATTTACACCACCAGCCTCAAGTGAAAAAGCCGATGCTGCACTCAGTAGAAGGTGGAGGCTGTGTTCAATAGAGTTGTCTGTCTAGGAAGCTATCACTTCAGAATGGAATAAATTCCACCTGGTGTGGAAGTCCCTTGAGTGAAGCTGTGAAGCGCTGAGTGAGGATCTTTCCACTCCAAGCTCACATCTGGGTGACTCTGTGTGGGCTACTTTCTTTCTTTCCCTTCCTCTGATTTTTTTTTTTTGGACATAAATAAAAACAATCATCTTTTGGAGAACCCTGTGGGTCCAGGAGTTTGAGCTTGAACCCAGGTCTTTAGGCTTGAAAGCAGGCACTTTCACCCACTGAGCCATCTTGCTGGTCCAAGTTTGCTTTAAATTGACATGTGTACAAAACTGTGAAGTACAACATGTGTTCCTATTTAAGCATACACTGTGAAATGATCAATCACACAATGAGTGTGTTCATCATCATAATCATTAGCTATTTCTTTAAGATAAGATTAAAAATCTTCCCCTCCATCTATGTTAAAATACAAAATAAACATGATCAGCTGTGGTCATCCTGTTATGTGCTAGAGCATTTGAGCTCATAAGTACTGTTGAATGGCAAATGTGTACCCGTTGACCAACCTCTCTCCATCCACCTCCTCACTCTTTTCCCTCCAGGGCTTTTGGTAACCTTTGTCCCACTCTCATTTCCTATGAGAATAAACCATTTTAGATTGTACGGATGAGTGATAGCATGAAATACTTGGCATTCTGTTTCTGGCTCCTGTTACTTAGCATAATGCCCTCCAGGCTCAGCCAAGTTGCTGGAAATGATAGAATTTTAGCTTTTTATGGAACAATCCTGTTCTATTGTGTGTCTAAACCACATGCTTCTTCTACATTTATGCATTAATGAATTGATTCTTCCATGTCTTGACTGTCATGAAGGGTGCTGTAGTACACTGGGGGGTGGGGACAGATGTCCCTTTAGCACTCTGATTTCAATTTGGAGCAGGTACTTGTAAGAACACCTGACTATACTCTGAATACTTCATAGTGGAGTTTAAGATCATAGGATGGTCTATTTCTAGATTTATGTTTTGAGGGAACTCCATCTTCTATACTACTTGTGTCAATTTGTATACCTGTATCTACCAACATTGTGCACAAAGCTCTCCCTCCATATCTTCTTAGGATGGTGCCAGGAAGAGTATTGTGGGGCCTAGCATGTGTGTAAAAGAAATGGTGCTGTGATTGACTGGTGATGTCTACATCTCATATAAAAGAGTGGGGGCCAGCAGGTCTGATATGTCTGGCCATTTCCTCTCCCAGCCTTGCTCTTCTTTCCTCACATAAATGACTACTCACATGAATAACCATTGCCTCTTTTTCTTTGTCTTGTGGTCTATAATTTCATTCTCTCAGAATGGTAGATTACATAGCTTTAAATTTGGATCCTTGTTAGAGAGAATTGTGGGGAATGTGGTGTGAGAGTTATCTGCTCAGATACAGAATCTAGGATTGATAACTAGTGTGATTTTTCAAAACAATTCACCTCAATCGTAATTATCCCATACTTATCAACCCTGTGTCTCTTAGAGGGGTTTTCCTTGTAGGGGAGGATATTTACAGAATGCCAAGCTATAGTCAAGACTACATCTTTCTCTGATGAAGAGGTCTGGGTACAGAAATAGCAAATAATTTTGGTCCTATGTTATAATCCTTATGTTTTAGTATGGCTGCTATTGTGCTGTGCTGAGAAGGAGTCCAAGGCTTTTTCTACTCTTAGCAGAGAAAAACACAATGGTCTAGAACTAGTATCTGACATAGCCAGCATCAGTTTAAGATTTCAATGGACATTTTTATGCAAGTGTTTTCTCAGTCCTTTTGGTTGGAATGTGCCTATGCCAGTCCAGAGAGGTCTAAAAAAAATAACCACTACACTGCCAGGACCCTCCCAAGATCCTTATC
Source organism: Peromyscus attwateri (assembly GCA_902168425.1). Classification (NCBI taxonomy): domain Eukaryota; kingdom Metazoa; phylum Chordata; class Mammalia; order Rodentia; family Cricetidae; genus Peromyscus; species Peromyscus attwateri. Next base: position 5,899 of record CABHPP010136424.1, on the reverse strand, counting down.
TTTCTCTACCCTGCCTGGACTCTCCCAAGACCTTTATCTTTCTATAGTGCAGTATCCAATCATACAACCCCAAATACTTGTCCTTAGAGAATAATCTCATAAAATATTCTGAGGATGGCAAGAACCACCACTCACTTTCCTCATCTTTGGAAGCTGATGCTGTTCTGGGTGGTCCATGAAGGATGGATTGTGGTATAGTGATAAGCCTCTGGATAACATACCAGGAGGCCTATGTTCTTGCATTCACTCTGTCTACTGTTCTGAATGGTGTTCTCAGTTCCTAATGAAGAAGAGTGGAGAAAGGTGGCTTTTACAAATTTTCAGGATAGGAGGTCGGAGTGATGGCTTGTATGGGTAATCAAGCCTTCAGATCAGAGGGCAGATCCATCCCCTGTCATGTTACTGTTATAGCCCTACCTGTGAATTCTTGAGTTGATTTTGTACAAATACTCATTTCAGCATCTCAGTGGATCAGAAAATAATGAAAATGGTTCCACTGAGAAACAGAAACTCATCGAAACTCTTCCTCTCTCAGCTGTCCTCCGGTCTTTCCAATGGGTCTTCTATCTGCTAAGTCTGTGAAGCCAAAGGCAGATTATTTCCTGTGAAACTGAGGGCAAGGAACATAGTGTTCTATGCCGCTTCCTGAATTCCACATTCTTGGGGCTCTGCGGATCACATGCTTTGTTGTGGTTTCAATGGAAAATGTCCCCCATAGACTCCTGTGTTTGGACACTTGGTTCCTAGCTGGAAGCACGGGTTTGGAAGGCTGTGGAACCTTTAAGAGGCGGGGCCTCACAAGAAGAAGAAAGTCTTGGAAATGGGGAGATGCATGGAAGTTTCAGAGTCCCATCTCAATTCATGTTAACTCATTTCTTCCTGACTGCTGATGCACTATGACCCTCTGGTCTCTGCTCCTGCTGCCCGGCCTTCCCTACGATGATGAGGTGTCCCTCGAACTATTAGGCAGAACAAATCCTTCCTCCTTGAAATTGTGACTTATCTGGCATTTTATCCCAGCAACAAGACAAGCAACTAATACAGGAAGGAAGAACCTCTGCTTCCGGCTACTGAGCTTCCTGTGGTTGCTGGGACCCCTGTTCTGACCTACAAACCCTGGTACACGTGAGGAAGTAGAAACTCAGTTGGAAAGGTCTTCTTCCAGTCAGATGGTACACTAGAGCTTAGCTGGGACTAGAACCCAGGTCCTCAAAGATGTTTCCCCATGGTGGGTGGTTAAGTTATTTTCAACAAATGGTCTTAATCATTTGATTGAAGCACGTGTTCCAGAAAACCACTATTTTATCACAAAATGTTGTTCAGCGTAGTGGCATAAAGCAGTCACATCTCAGTGTCTGTCAATTTGGGGGTTCAGGGTCTCAGATGGAAGCATTAGGGCCTGTTCTCTTTGCTGTATAGGACTGATTTCCAGACATTGCATCTGGACTGTTCTGGGACTGAGCTACAGGGTCCCCTTGCAGGATGGATTTTCAGCTCATGTATCTAAATTCTGGACTGGGATAACTGAATAGGTATCAGCCTGGGCTGTTTACCACAGCACTTCTCGGTGGCCTCTCCAGCTTAACAGGTAGAGAGAAGTGTGGTTTCTTACATGTTGTCTCAGGGCTCCATGAGTGAGTACTCCTAGTGACAGGCAGAGACAGTATAGCTGCTTGTGACTTTCTCTTGACGAGTCAGAAAACAGCATTTCAGCCGCTTTCAGTGTTTGTCAAATTTTCACTAAAATTTAAGATCTGAAAGTGAGATTCTACCTTTCAATTCAGGGAACTTTTAACATGATTTTAAACCTGCCTGGGCAAGTTATCACCTAGTCAGTGTGATGGGTTGATAAAACTGTGAAGATTTTCTTCTCTGCTGAGGTATGCTCCAGGAGACAGGTTTAAACAAACAAAATAAACAACAAAATACAGTTAGAATTTGCTGACAGCAGTAAAGGAAGTAGGTAGGGTGTCATGGCTGATGCTGCATGGAGAAGAGTAGAATGCCAGGATGAAACAGGATGTTTTCTGTTGCTGTTCCTGGGGAGACATGCACAAATGTCCACTTACTCCATACAGGGAGCTGAAAACTGAACTTAACAAAGAAAGAAAAACGAAAGCAAAGGACATGACTGCTCTTAGGTATGGTGGAGAAGAAAAATTTATGATAGACAAAATGAGAGCACAGCCAGAGGCAGACACATCTGGGAGAATCCAGAGTGCATATGACCAGACTGAGCTAGGCCATGTGGGGAGATGAGGAGGGGAAGGGAAAGGGGAGAGAGGGGAACCAGGTGCATCAGCCAGGAGGTCAAAGGTCTGAAAGAGGAGGGCAGTCAAAATGTCTGGATTATATAGGAAAGAGCATCTGGGGGAAGGGCAACCCAGTCCCTAGACTGCAGAGTTTAGGGTAGAGGGTCCTGGGGTATGCAAGCCATACTCTGTAACAGGTAGGGACTGAGGGATTTTGGTAGAACTTGGAGGTCCCTACTGTTACAAGCACCTCAGCCATTTGTCCTAGGTTTGAAATTTAACAATTACAGATCAAAATAACTGTATAACCAAAATCTAACTTAATGAACCAATTAGTTTATTGGGGTTACTTACAGGAGGACTGGTGAGGGATTACTTATTGGAAAATAGATAACTCAGGGGCAGCTATGTCATTGAAGGTCCACCCCAACATGGGTCATGACTCACAGAAGCTGCAATCCTAGAGATCTCTGCACAACTTGGAGATAGCTTGGCAGGTATAAGGGTCTCCTTTAAGCAGGTTAGCTAGCCAAGTCTCCTCCCCAGCAGTTGTTACTGCTTCTATAATTTAGGTTGCTGTAGGGGAGATAGCTTGTGCATCTGTTCGATTTTAGGGACTTCCTGAGACTTTTGAGTTGTTTACTTCCTAAGTCTCAGCAAGTTTTCCTTTAGAACACCCTATGTCTCAAGGAACTTACCTCCAGAATGTGATTTGTAGCTTGAGGGAAATTGATACACAACATCCTGTATAGTCAAGAAAGTTTTCCCTGAGGAAGTGATCTTTATATTGATATTTCAAGGACAAGAAACAGCATGGAAAGCCCAGGACAAAACACTGTGGGAAGAAAGGGAAGTGCATAAACTTTGGGTTTGCTACAAACAAGCAGACAATAAAGAGGCTGGCATGGGGCAATGCTGGGAAAGCAAACATAAAATGATTTGGCAAAAACAATGGGTGGACCCCGTTCTTCCCAACTAACACAAGAGTGATGGGACATTGTGAGGGGCTTTTCGCAATGCTTCTGTGTCCTGGATGCTCACAATGGAGTTAGCCATGGTCCATTCAGGAAAACTGAGTTAGAATGGTACATAAAGGAAGAGGATATAATATATAATATCTTAGAAGAATAGACGCTTCTAATTATTTTTAAAATAATATATAATGAAAGAAACTGAAGCCAACTCCAAAATTTTAGCTTGACTGTGCAGATCAGGTTGATAAGATGGGCTCATCTTTTTGTTAATGTAAATAAGTCAAGCCCTGAATTTATGTGTGTTGCATGATTTCTCCTGGGGAGATATGAGCAAATGTCCGTTCATCATATATAAGATAGTAACATAGACTCAATTTGCAGGCAGCTCCACTAAAGAGACTAACTCGGAGGACAGGCTTGTGAGTCTTGTAACTTTCATAGCTTCAAAAGCTCTGCAAGGTCCATTAGCTTCCTTCCCCTTATGAGTCACAACCCCTCCCCCCCCCACACACACACATTTCAGGAATGAATATTTCAAACCAGAAGAAATGTTCCAATTTGTAGGAAGGAGCTACCCAAGAATGGCTGCAAAATCCTTGACTAAAACTGATGTAAACAGCTTGATGTCAACTATGTCTGTAACTGTTCAGAAGTGTGTTAGAGTCCATGTTTTTATTAAAGACCCACTTTTTTTTTCCAAGTCCCCATTCCTCTGTAGTTATCTCAGTGACACTTCATTTTTGGTGGCAATCAGTTGCTCATGATAACTAAGGCTGTGCCCTGCGTTGTCCAATTTCTCCAAAGAGAGATGAGGAAAGAAGATACCCAGACTGAAACAGAAGAATAATTCCTAAGCACAGTGAGGTCTTCTATTTGGAACAGATGGAGTCATATCTGAAGCAAAATACTGGATCTCCAGGAATGACCATGGTGGCTTCTACTCGGTGACATCTGTGCCTGGAGCAAGTGATAATTAGAGACACTTTAAGTCAAAAGAGAAGTATGACAGGATGAAAAGAAGTGGACTTCTCTGTAGAAGAGGTAGATGGATGGTGCTTGCTTAACAAGCACTGTCGAGCTAGGGAGATAACTCAGCTTATAAAGTTCTCAATGAAAGCACAAGGACCTGAGTTTGGGTCCCCAGCTCCCACATGAAAAAGCCACGTGTGACAGTGAGCATTTGTCATCCCAGCACCAGGAAGAGGAAGGGGACGGGAGGATCCCTGTGGCTTCCTGTCTAGCTAGCCCAGCCAAATCCGTGAGCTCAATGAAAGGGACCTTATCTCAAAAATATTATGTAGAGAGTGACTGAGCAATATAATCAACTTCAACCTGTTATTACGTGAATATGGACACATGTGGCTGCACATGAGTGTATACACACACACACACACACACACACACACACACACACACACACACCATTGAAAAGACTTATCCAGGGACATCTGGACCCAGAAGAGAATTGTCTTTTTGTAAAAGAGTGCCTTTCTTATAAGGATTTCAGATCCTGGTCAGACATGATTGTGATGATGGACATTTAATGGACCATTAAACAACTTATAGGCAGTACTTGTTGTGTAATGGGAGTTCAGCTCAACTCCTCTTGAGAATTCCAGTGCAATGTGTTCAAATTGAAAGTTTCTGGTCCTCCAAGAACCAGTTCTAGATTCTAGGGCTTTCAGACTCTCTGACACAGGAACATGAGGTCCAAGGTATGCAGAAGTACATCACGGTGTTCAGTGCCTGAAGAAGACTTCATATTATGAATTCATGATTGGGAACACAAAGGAGCCAGTCTCCTTCAATGCTTGCAGGAAGCCTAGCAATATCTGCTGCTTTCCTTATTGAAGAATGAATAAGGACATTTTCACAGGCCTCAGCAGCCACTGCTCTCAAGACATGGTACTCTGTGGAAAGAGGGGGCTATTATTTTATTCCCAGTGGTTGAGGTTGGGGACTTCTTAGAAACCAGACTGAGGTCCTCACCTAGTGTTCCCGGGTTCCTGGCACTCTCAAAGAAAGAATTTAAAGAATGAGACAAAGTGAGGAATCAGGAGCAAGTTCTATTACAGAGCATGAGAATATTCAGGAAGTTTGGGATTCTCAGCAGTCATATCCTGGGCTTGGATAGTTTGCTAAATGAGCAAATTTTAATGGAGGGAAGATTATTCATGAGCAAAGGGGAGGGCACAGGGAACACCAGGGATAGGTCAGAAGTCTCTAGGAGTAAGTTTTACTCTTTGGCCCTTATATGGTATTCTTCACAGTGATATGGTATCAGAGGCATGATGGCAGAGGGAGGTTCTGCAAAGATGATGGTCTGGAAAGGTGCCATTATAATGAAAAAAAGGGACAATCAGCTACCATCTTGGGGAGCCATGATGGGACACAGCTGTCTTTGAGAGGTTTTATGTTCTAGCATTTGAATAGTCACCTGATGTCCAGCTGGAATACAATCCAATGATTGTATTACATCAGTAACCTCTACGGTTATTCCTTCCTTTCTTCTTCCTATGACTATGTTACCCAGTCCAGTGCCATGCTCACCTTCTTCTATAGTTTAGATGTCTCCCATGGGCTCATGTGTTTAAATACTTGGTCCCTAGCTGGGGACATGGTTATGGAACCTTTAGGAGGTAGAGCCTAGCTGAAGGGAGTTGGTCTCTGACC
>CABHPP010136423.1:35787-47993 GCA_902168425.1 Peromyscus attwateri | reverse complement strand
AGAATGAAGGCAGTATTTCACTGTATCATCAAGCATTCAGTGAGCTAATAAACTCTTCACAAAGTGCTTTGAGATCATATAGCCAGAGGTCAAAGGAGCTGGGGATGTAGCTCAGTGGTAAGAGCATTTGTACAGCATGTGCAAGGCCCTGGGTTTGATCCCCAGCCCCATAAGTAAACAATAAAATGATGTGTTAAACAAGAGAACCACAAGCATGGAATCAGAGTTAATAAGCAAAGAAAGAGTACTGACATAAACGGTCCAAATAGTCTTCTCCCAAAATGATGGATTACCATCTGGATTTCATCTTTGTATCTGCAAAGGGCTAAAGTGACATGCCAATGGCAAAAACAAGCACTTGGAAATCTATTCTTTTCTAAGCTCCAGGGAGGGGAAGGCTGTTAACAGAACATGGGTGAAAAAGGGAAAGCTCATATAACATTAAAATACTAGCTTAGAGTAACCAAGTGTTTCATACTGGGGATTTAGCATGTAAATCATATACATATATGACCATGCATGCTAGTTCAAAAATAAATATAACAATAGTCTTGCCCTAACCAAAAGGTTAGAGCTCCCAGCTTCCCTTTACTCACTCCTGACCTTTGCCAACCTACTTTGAGTCTCTCAAGTAGAAACATTCACTGGAGGAGCTCCTGCAAAGAGAGTCTGTTTGAGCAGCTGGGACCTAGAGACTTGCTTTTCTAACAAATGCCAGGTACAGCTGATGTCCCATGAGCTAAAGCACCACCTGGGAAGAAGAGCTCTGGGAGATTAGTGTCCTGTGTAATCACAGAAGATTAAGACTGAAGTTAATCTAAAACACACTTAATGAGAGGCATCATTGTCCCTCTGCTAATGGATACCGAGGCAGAGATACCCAATGATTTACAGACTTGAGTAGATTTTTTTTTTTTAGTAAGTCAAGCAAAGTGCTGAGAGAACTAACCAAAGTATGGAAGCTCTGCAGGGCCCTCCAGGGATCCTGGATTCTTGGAAACATTTGCAGGTGATCACAGGCCCTCTCAAGAACAACTTTAAAACTGTCAAGTCTTCTCTTAGGAAAGGCACATATAGTTCCTAGTCCCATCCCTTACATAATTACATCTTTTTCCTAGTTCTTATAAGCTCACATAAGAAAATGGTTTAGTCTCCTGCTCTGAGTTTGCCCAGAAGCCAGGAGAAACAAACAAAATCATGTGTAATTTCCCTGGGAAAGTAGACGTTTTTTAAATATGTCTTATAAAAAAAACCCTAAGAAACCATGTAAATGTGCAAAAGATAATTTTAGAGAAAAACAGAAGCAGGTAAGAACAGGGGAATTTGAGAGTCTGGGCATAAGCTGTGGGAATTTCTCCATAGCCCTAAAAAGGATCTGGAGTGGGAAAATAGTTTTAAAACAATCTTGCCTTTTATATTCACATAGATATCCTGCCTTGGTCTCTATGTGAGCAGATCCTGTGAATGATCAGGGTGAGATAATGATAGTTTACCCCTGGCATCCCATCACTGGAGAGACTAAAGTAGGAGAAAAAATATGATACAGTTTTAGGCCAAACTAGACTACACAGTGAATCCCAGAGCATTGTGGACTACAACAGCAAGACCTTGTCAAAAACAACAAAACAAAAGTTAAAGTTAAACAAAGACAAGAAGAAGAGGAAGAGGAGCAGGAGAAGAAAGAAAGAGAGCGAAAGAGAGAAGGAGAGAGGGGAGGTGATAGGAGAGAAGGGAGAGGGAAGGGACAACAAATTCTTGAGCCATGCCTTAACTCAAGAAATTTCTGACCTCATGGTTCAGAAGTCTCATTCTTTAAGCCCCCAAGTGGTTTTAACATACATTAAGGTTTGAGGGGTCTTTAACTTCCTTCTGTTTACTATAGTGGAAGTAAAATCTACCTAAAAGGTATATATATATATAAAATCCTGCTATAAAATAAGGGTATCAAGAAGTGACTTGAGAATGGAAATCTAAATATATCTCCCAGTTGTGGACATGGCTAGAATAGGTTTGTTTGGTTTTTTTGCTTGTTTTAGTTCAACTATCTTTGTAGACATTGCAAGTTGTCCCCTACGCTGCCATTTATTCCTCCTTTGTCTCTTTCTTCTCCTTTAGATAAAGGCTCACAGATTCTCCTCTTCCTCATCCTTTTCCAGGACCTCACATATGCAATGTCTAATATGTATGTATGTATATATATATATATATATATATATATATATATAATGCTAAGTAGCAAGTTTGATAGATGAAATAGCTGATGATAAAGGAAATCTCTAAACATTACATACATTTTTCTACAATATAGGTAAATCTATGAACATGCATACATGTAAAGAGAAAGAAGGGGATAATAGTCTCCACATAAGACAAAATCATTAGTCTTTAATTCAAGCTGCATATTACAGTTTTTAAAATTAAGAGTCCTCATCTCTAACCAACCCTAAACATTTGATTAAGAAGGTCTAAAATATATTATGGTTAAAAATCGTCATCATTGGTAAGATAAAAACATAAAATTGTATTATCAATACAAACCAAAAGCTTGTTTGGAGTTTAAACAAGGAGTGAGCTTTTATTGTGAAAATTGAGGTAAGCAGTCCTCTAAGTGGTAGTTTCTTCTGTCTTGTCAGTTTTCAGGCATTGCTGGGACAGGCTAAACTTGAATCCACAACTCTCCTGCTTCAGTTTTCTGAATGTTTGAACTACAGGCAGAGCCACTTTTTATATACACTCAGTGGCTCATTCAATATCTACAAAGTAGATCTTCCTAGAGTCAGAGCTCCAAGGAGTACAATACAGTGAGAGCCTAGAGCTCAGAAGTGTCTCAAGCTCTTCTCTGTAAGATACAGAGACCCCTCTGGAAATCTGACAAGGAACCCCCAGTGAAGAACAAGGTAAGATTACTCAGTGAATTTGTAAATGGAATCCACTGGCATACACAAATGGTTGCAGTCTATCTCCCTGAGCTTGTATGCATGCCCTGGTAAAAGCCAATTCTACAGCTTAAGATGGATTTGAAAAGAATTCCTTCAGTCAGGTTTGCACAAGTCCAAAGGGATATCTGAGTGCAACGTATCTGTGGTGAGACAAGAGGGAAATGATTAGGAAGTGAAGTGAGCAGAGAAGACTATAGAACAGGCCACATCACATGACATTAGATTGGCTGTTTTACTTAAGATGTTCCACACTTATTTTGCTGCTGGTAGAAAGCTGCCATTTCATTTGTGTTCCATTCTTCCTTTCCAGAAAAGATGAGGAGAGAGAAGGATGAGGGGAGCTGCCTCAATAGGGTAAAAGAAGGAGAGAGAGAACAGTTCATAAAAGAAGGAATTTGACCACCAGCAAATTCCTGATAAAAGAAGAGAACTTTCTTCCTAGAAAAATAAATGGCCAGACACAGAACAAGGTACAGATTTTTAGGGGTTTTATATTCATGCTGGGTTGCCTCAGCATAGGGGTCCCTTGGATCCTCAAGAGACGTAGCCTTTCCAAAATGTAATTTATCAGAAACTCTGCCTCTCTCTCGTTGTTAATTGTGAACCTCATATAAATAAGAACCAGGTTGTGTGCTTCATCTGTTGCTGTAAATCTACGTAATAGTAGACAAGTACAGAAAATGGATCACCTGCTCCCAACACCGAGGACTCCTTTAAACAACTGCAATGCACTGTGGGAGTATGACCTGGCTAGATTTGAATCCTTCAAGTCACTAAAATTCTCCTTTGTATTCATTTACAAAACATAGATAGCGAATACAAAAACAGTGACTGTAATGCTTTCTTGCAATGCGGTTCCCATGGAATGGTTTAGTACATGCTAAGGGTCTTGCATCTTCTCAACACTATAGGAAGTGTCTTAATGTTACTGTTGCTCAAATGCTGTATATTGTAATTTCGAGGAGCAATAGTCAGCATTTATTACAGGCTGAGACTCAAGATGATTTTCCATGAAGCTCTAAGAAATCCTGAACTTCGTTTTCCTCATCATGGAATAGAGAGAAAATAAGAGCTGTTATAACATGTACAGGGCTTCACAATATTGCAATAAAAGACATGAATGAAAGCATCTTCTTAGGATCAATAGTTAAATGTGTTTGCCATACAAATATCACGGTATAAATTCAATTTCAGGAACCCACTTAAAAGAAGGAGAGAAAAGACTTCACAAAGTTGTCCTAGGACCTCAACACATGCATTATGCTGTTCACTAGGTGCAACATACAACTATACAAATAATTAATAATAATAATAATAATAATAATAAATAAAGATTACACATAAATATAATCTTCATTCTTGGGTGTACGTGTTCTGTATAAACCAGAGAACAAAATTAAATAGCATCCTTCCATAATGTGCTCTTTCCCAGAACTTCAGAATACAATCCTGTTTGGAAACAGGGTAGCTGCATATGGCATTAGTTAGGAAGAAGTAATACTCTGTAGAGCAAGGTAGAACCTCAGTTGTGTACTCTTGGAGTCCTTATCAGACAAGTAGAGGTAGAGAGAGGCACAAGTAGAGAAAGCTATATGATAACAAAATAATAGTCTGAAGTTATGGGTCTAGAAGATTCCTGGCAATACCAGCAGCCAAGCAAAAGGCATGGGATAGCACCTCTGATTGAGCTACCAGAGAGAAGGTAGTCCTGCTAAGACCTTGATTTCAAACCTCCAAAACCATGCAAGAGTACTATCCACCATCTACAGTCATTTGTTATGGCAGCCATGCACAACTGCAGTAATATGTCCAACTTCCATTTCTTTTCAAGTGTTGGTGATTGAACCCAAGACCTTGAACAAGTCCTTTTTCACTGAGCTGCATCCCTAGCCTTTAGCCCTTAGAATAAGGTCTCACTATGTAACCCACACAGGCCTTGTGCTCACCATGTAGCCCAGAATAGCCAATGAACTGGGATCCTCCTTCTTCCATATCCCAGATGCTGGAATGACAAAAGTCACAGCATCTGGCTGCCTAGCCCCCATTACATAGCAATATAAATAACTCACTACTCAGGTGAAATCCTGGGCCAATAGAAGGCTTCATGTCCAAAACAACCAAAGCCAGTGGAGTATGAATGAGGGATCCTGGGAGCCTTGAATGGTATTTGTTGATAATCTAATTTCCTTCTGAAATTTACCACTGTCAAAACATCTTCAATATTTGAATGTTTAATTCTAACATTTATATTTCCTAATCTATGTCTTTTTAAAACACTGTTACAAGTTGTTTGTCCCAGGAAAGATCTCTGGAGACTCAGAGACTCCCATAGAAGTATTTAAGGAGTGTTCTCTGCAACATTGGTGAACAACAGAAAAGCAGAGATGGCCAGAAGATAAGTCAGCTCTCACTGAAAATGCACTAGAGGCCCCAGATGATCCAACAGAGAGCTTGAGAGCTCAACAGACCTTTTATAGTTGTCCTAACAGAGGCAAAGAGACTAGGCCCTTGTCCCCAACCTCTACCTGCCACTGAATGTACCTACCCTAAAGAGCCAGAGTTTAGGGGAAAACAGCTGGCAGCTTCCTTCAGATACAGGTAATGCATGACAATAGACACAGCTATTATTATGTAGAGGAAATGAGAGACTGAGCCTAAACTGAGACCTAGAGTATGGATTGTGGCATCTACCTTGTATACAAATGGAAGTCCGTCTGTCTAATCACCATCTGTTATGAGAATGTGGCCATGAGAGATTCCACACCTGGACCAGATTGCCTTTTCTGGGAAAGAATCCATTAGGTGCTCTCAAATCATGTACATAGTGACAGGTCTAAGAGATCTCAGCTCTGTTTTCTTGGCCTTTTCCTCTCCCACCCACACACTTTCCATTTGCACATCCTGCAACAGCTCTCAAAATCTCCATTTTTACAATGGTTATGATGACATTTGGACCACAGTGAATTCGGTTTTATTAGTTACTTGGACACACAGGATAATAATTTAACTGCCATTTAGAAATTTTGACTCATTTTATTCATTTATTTATTTACTCATCATATATTTTAATAATAATTCAATACTAGACAAGCATTGAGTATTTAAAAAAATCAAGAGATTATAAAAGTTTTTAGCATAATGGTAAACAATTGGATTTTACTTAGAAAAAGAGATACTTGGATCATGCTGTGGATTGCTGTCCTCTGGCCTATGACTATCTTAATAAGATCAGCTGTGATGAACTGCACACCACCTATGATGAACTGCACAAGACCCTCCCAAGATCATGCCCACTAGCAGTCCTTTGTGGAAGTGGGAGGAAGGTCTTCAGACCCTCTCCTGTGATTACAGCCTACTCTTTCCTTTGAATGTAATTCTGCCTTAGTTTTCTGGGGTCTTGGGAGGTAGTGCATGGTGGATGAAAGGTCTATTAAAAGGGGGACTCCTTCTGTGCAGCTCCTATGAGGGTGTTACCCATGCAGGGGTAGGAATTTTCATTGGTACAAGTGTTTAGGACCACACAAGTTCTTCTAAGTAACATCTCACCCATGCTACTGCAAGTAAGCAAGTAACAAACTCTTGGTTTCACAACCCTAAATGAACAGAATTATCTTCTTGGTTTGTTGTTGGTGCCAGACATGGATAAATAGACTCTGTTCATACTTCCCAAGCAAAGGTCATCAGATGGATGAATTAAGGGCCATTACTATGACTTGAATAATTCAGGGTTGTGGAGAGGTACCTCAGTGGATGCTGGAAAACCACACACACACAGGATATACAACATAGAACAGCTAATGCATAGGAAGGAGATTAAACACCAGTTAGTTACTCTTTGACCTCAGCTGCATCACTCATCTTCTATTCTTGTTCTAAGTAAAATCATGTTATCTTTTCATACATCCATGATGTTGCCAAGAAGCAAGTCAATGGCCTACTTGAGTGGGAGTACTCATGTCAGCCTCCATAGCCATCAGCAACCCATGAAACCCACATACATGCCTTTATATGTACAAGCATGTGATGTATGTGACCCCAGGTCAGAAGCATTCAATAAAAAGCACACAGATGTCCATATGAACTAGACACCTCAAAAAGCATGAGCTCCCAATGGTTGTACCATTCCATTTTGCCTTTCTCCCTCAGAAGACTTGAAAGCTTTAGGCCAGTCCCCAAAAGGTAAAGTAATTCTCTCAGTAGGTGGAACTTCCTGGTTAAACACAAATTATGGATCTAACTATACAACTAGAACAGAGATTATATCTCAAAGAGATAGAAGCAGGAGATTTTAGAACTGTCCAACTATAGACTGGAAAATAGAAGAGAAAAATATCATATTAATAATAATTATCTGAATGTAGTGGCTAATGTTCTTTAATGTAGCTCCAGCATAAATGTCACTGTAAGAAATGCTATTTCACTTCACTACTAACAAATCAGGTACTTAGTGTGCTGGGGAGAAATGATTGGAACTGCTTTAAAGCCACGTTAACCAGAGAAACTGCAAAAATATTTATACTCTTATGAAGGAAGGAAGGAATGCCCCTCATGGGTGTATTTAAGTATCCTCAATCTTTTGGATAAATGGTAATGCTAAACAAAAAAATGGAAAGATGACCTTAGAATAATAACCTCAAGACCCAACTGGGACTCAGCTTCCCAATGTAAAAAAAAATTATTTCCAATATGTTCAGGGTAGAAATTTCTATACTGCTTTATACCTCATAGACTTTACGATATGCCTCAAACAAAAATCAGTCAAACACCCAACTCTGGGCTGGCTTCCTTCCCATGAGGTAGGCCCTCCCATATGTAAAATTACTCACCCAGCCCTGCTCACTGTCTGTAATTCTGCTCAGTGACTCCACGGTGTTTGTAAGGACAGAAAAACAATGGGAAGGAGAAAACCAATCCATTCATAGAGGTGTTTCATATAGAGCCTGGGACTGTGAAAGCAAAACCAGGTCTGGCCCAGTTAGGGCTTTCCATAGCCAGTTTTCTCTCCATCCTTCCTCTAAGAGACCTCATACAAAGGCAATGTGGAAAATTTCACAGCATAGATGCTGGGTCAGTGCCTGAAAGCCATCCCATTGGCTGAGTATCTTTCATCTTTGTCATTTCTAACAGCCATTATGTATGTTACATGGAAAAAGAGATCTAGAAGGGACCTGACCTGTGAGCCATTCTGTTTTCAAACAGCCAGAAAGGCCTTTGAGTGTCCAGTTGATTCATTATGAGTCACATTGATATTTATGTGACTAGATGACATTAGACTGAATTAATTCTTGGAGAAACTAAGTCACTGAAAGTCAACAATCAAATAAATCTTCAAAAAGTTGCATGGGATGTCTTTGAATGACAGGCACCTTTTCATAAAAAAGCATACAGCAAAGAAATAAAATCCTATATTCAAAAGGCCACAGGTTCACAGTATTCCAGGCTTATTTTTCTGATACCATAGGTTTTTGAGTGCCAACAGAATGAAGAGATTCCTGATAAAATACTCTCCAACCATCCACACACTTACAGTACTTGTGTGTTGTAAGGAGAGGAATCCTCATTAATATCTTCATTTGATTTGGCAAGCATCTAGGCATGTGAGGTAATGAGCTTCCAGTCCTTTTGATAAATGGAAGAGTAAGGTCTTTTGTTGCCTATGTAAAGATCCCAAATCTTTCTACTTTGCATCTGTATTAACATGAGCAAATTGGATTCATTTAGCCTAATAACATTAATCCAGTAACAAAGTAATTCTTTGAAGCAACTGTGTAGAATAATTAACAGACAGAATTAGTGAGACAAAAGGAATGGTTCAATAGCCCTATGTCAAAAATCTCTTTGGCCAGGTGGGAAGACAGACAGAGCTCATAACCTGCCAGTCCCTAAACTCGATGTGATAGCTAACAGATTTCTACAAATTCATGACAGATGCCAAGTGTTTCCTGGCTCTTGTAGGTGTGTCTCAAAGCCAACACCCAATGAGCTTCAGTGCTCATGAGGTCCGGGTAGTCTTGGGGTTGAATAGAAGTCATCAAGGAGCAGTCTGTCAACTTGCCTAAGAAATTTAAAAGAGTTCTATTACCCTGGCAGTGTCACCGTGTCTCTTATTTATGCTTCTCTATGGGAGAGTGGGAAGAGCAGCCAGAGCAGTGTGCTGTAGCAGCTATCCAGCTGCTCAGGCAGTTAATATAGCTGTAGAAAGGACATGATTTACACAGGCGTGCTTTCCCTCAACACTAGCACACGCATCAAAAAAAAAAATCCACTCCTTCTGGTGGACTCATAGTCTACACACACTCTGCTGTGCTCTGGTGATTGCTGGTTGACACTGGCACATAAAACACATCACGCAGAAATGTTTTGAGCATACCTATAGACTCATACCCTCTATGATGTATATGGGACCAGTTTGGTTATTGAAAGAGATAACTGATTTCCATGCATCTAACAGCCATGCTGGGTAGTTCAGATCAGAGAGAGGCTCCCTGCTGCTTGCTAGTGAAGATACCTGATGGAAGCACTGCATTGCAAGGCATGCACAGATTATTTCCGGGACCAACAGAGATGCTGCTGCAGGTAAAGATACCCAAGGAAGCAGTTCTTCACAGCAAAGGAGTGAGCCCAGACCTAACTGGGAGCTTTCTACCCCTTGCAAGGGAGAAAGACGGGTCTGTTATTGGTCCCCATTTCTATGTCCTGCTGTTGAGCAGAGAGCAGGGGCCCTATAGCCTCACATACCTGGTAGGGGCCCTGGTTGCAGCCACAATAGCTGCTCTCCATAGTGTAGCTTCTGGAAACTCCTATCTCTCTCCATACCACTACCCGGGCAGTGGAGGCTCGTGATTTTTCCACCAGAAAGCTGCAGCTGTTCATGGTGAATGCTGGTGCTAGCTTGTCCAGGATTTTAGGAAGCATCTGTAATTTAAAAAACAAACAAAAAAATAAATTTTGAGAAAATATGGGTAATTGGGAATATTCATTATTTAAAAATGGATTCTCAACATTTATTACTAAACATCACTATACATCAAATACACAGTTATGTTGCTCTGAATCACTAATAAATGGATATCAACATTATTTTTTGTTACCATTTTGCCTATACAAACTGAGAAGCTTGGAAAATAAAGACATAAATAACTTAAGAGCCACAGTCATGAAATGGTCAGAATGTGATCTAAAGGCCAGCCTGGTCTACTCCAGTACCGTGAACTTGAGCTCTCCTTCTCTGTGTTAGTGTGCACCCAGTTTCACCCTTTGCTAAGTTGTGCTAGTTGAGAACTACACATGTCATGGAGACCTGCAACTTCTAGTGACTCCATCCAGTTCCACAGTGGCCTGTGGACTTAATCGCTGAGAGGCAATGATGGTCCTCACCCAAAGCACGTCTAAGGCCACTCATTTCCTGTGAATGTGTAATTGCCCAAATGAACTCTGTCGTTGCATCCTCTGTGCCATAAATCTGAAGCTGGATCAATTATGAGACTCCTAAAACTCCATCCTCTCAGGGTTCATATATCTCACCTTTTCTGGATTAAAAGTATTTTATTCATGACCTTTTAATCTCCATTTAGAAGATATGTATAATCTCTTACTACTCCAATTGATCAAGTGGGGCTCCTAATCACCAGATCTACCCCCAAGATGATGACCCAGAGTCAATAGGACACACAGTCATTGGCTCAGCAGAAACACTAAACATAGACAGCTCCAGACTTTAGCAGCATTAAAAGTACCTCTCACTTCAGTGTTGACAGAATGTGCACAAATAGTATATGATATGAAATTGTGTACAACACATAGCAAGTAGTGAAAGTTCAGGCTTTCAGTCAAATTGAAAGGAAGAAAATATAAATCTAGTAGAAATGCAGTTTTTGTCATTTCTAGAACATTCAGCAAATCTTATCTCTCTCTGGTATTTTTTGCCCTTATATTTAATATAACTTAGTTACATAATTATCAATATAAAGTGTGTATTTTAAAAAGTATATTACCATAATTATTTATGTGACTTATTATGATCTCTGAGTTACCACACAGCCTCCAGGCCTAGAGATCATTTTGAAAAGAAAAAAATTAAATGCTAATATCTTTCTTATTTGTGTTTCTGCAATTGGCCTCTGATTGGTTCTTTCATATTCACACTCACTGTTCTCTCCAGGTGAGCTCTTACTCCATTTATTTCTTCAAAGTGTTCATCAAAACAACAATTAAAAATTTAAATTATCATGTGTATGAGTTGTTCAGTTTACATTTTCTCTTTATCATGTAAGTTCCATGATGGCAGGTATATGTTTTACAAAAAACTCCCTATACACTGAGAAATGCTTCTCATGGACAACATTTGATGATATTTATTGCTGAAATAAATAGAATCTTATAATAGAGACACTTAGAGGACTGATTAAATATGCATGGATATATTATTACTACAAATAAAGTGATGGAGAATACTTTGAAATCATTTTAATTATTAATGTTTTACTTTGTTACAGGAAGTTCACTCTTATTTAAATAATAACTCATTGTATTGTGAAGCTATTTATTTATGTACATTTGTATCATTAAAATGACTTCATATTTTAAAGGACATGTTTAGTTTTACGGCAAAACCAAGAGGATGATGCAGAGACATCCCATAGACCTCCACACCCTCCCATAACATCTGCCACCAAAACGGTCCATTTGTTTTGATTGATGAACTCAAGCTGAAACATTTACAATAGGTAGCGTTAGTATTAGGATCCAGTACTGAAAATGTACATTGAAAAGGCTTAGAATGTAGGTTCACTGACAGTTATCCAGCATTACAGTATCACTGTAGAGTTTCACTGCCATAACATGCTTCTGCTCCATCAACCACCTTCCTTTTTCCCTAAAACACTGGTCAACAACTGATCCTTTACTGTCTTCAAAGTCCGGTCCTATCTAGAATGGTAATGGCTGGAACCATGCTACTTCAGAGATTGATTTCCAAGACTTATAAATATTCATTTAAGGTAACTTTATGTCTTCCCATTTGTGGCAGTTTATTTCACTTATTTTCACCTTATTCTCAATTTCACCTTATTACTCAATAATATTTCATTATTAATCTTCTGATTATCCAAATTTAGATATTATAAATAAAGCTGCCATAAATATCCATGTACAGGGTTTTCTGTGGGCATCTAAGTTTTCAGTTTCTTTAGGTAAATAGCAAGCAGGTAGTACTGGACTCAATAGCAATAATATATCTAAGATGCCAACAGTTCTATTCCAAAGTGG
>CABHPP010136423.1:21915-35687 GCA_902168425.1 Peromyscus attwateri | reverse complement strand
CCCGGCCCACCCCCCATTTCCATCTCCTCCAGGGCAAGGACTCCCCCAAGGATTGAGATCAACCTGGTGGACTCAGCCCAGGCAGGTCTCCTCAGTCCCCTGAGATATGTAACAGAGATCACTGCTTTGTGTGCATTTTTTGCCACTTATATATCATCTTTAGTGAGTATCTTCATTTCTCTATATTTTAATCTGAACTTTGTGTTTTCTCACTTTTCAGTTGAGAAGAGCTTTTCTTATGCATACCTTCTGAGACCTTATATAAGCTCTGCTCTGGATAACTGTCCATAATATTGCTTTACCATATGTATTTTGCAATAATTTCCACTTTCATCCTCGTAATATTTTTTTCTCAGAGCCGAAGATAAACTCTTTGAATCCCAGCTTATTTATTCTTTCTCCTAAGGATCATGCTGCTGATGTTATATCTAAAAAGCCATGGTAGCACAGAGGGGCACAAACTCAAGGTTGATTGATTGACTGACAAGTCCATGGTCATCATCATCTACATATTCCTCTGCTGTTATCCTCTAGAAATTTTTATACTTTTTCATTTTACACTTTGTTCTACAACCCTGTAGGCTCATATATTTGCATGCTTAGTCACCAAGGAGTGGAATTGTTAGGATTAGAAGGAGTAGGAGGTATGGATTTTTTGGAGTAGGTGTGGCCTGTTGGAGGAAATGTGTCCCTGGAGGTGAAGTGGGATGTTTCAAAAGCCCATGATGGGCCCAATCTCTCCCTCCTCCCCACCTCCTCTGCCTGCTGCCCATGGACCAGGATATAAAGTTATCAGCTACTGCTTCAGTACCATGCCTGCCTGCTGCCATACTCCCCACTCTAATGGTCACATGATTAATCCTCTGAAACTTCAAACAAGCCCTCAATTAAATTCTTTCTTCTAAGAGTTTCCTTGACCACTGTGTCTCTTCACAGCAATAGAACACTAACTAAGACAGTTATTAAACCATTTTGAGTTAATTCTGTGAATAGTATACATCTATGTTTAGATTCTTTTTCTTTTGCATTGAGATCTCCATTTTTTTCTTGATCCGTTTATTAAAAATACTGTCTTTGCCATATTGTCTTATTCTTCTGTCAAGGGTGAGTAACTATGTTTATGTTGGTCTGTTTCTTGATACTGTAAATTCCCCCTATGACCTACCCATCTAATCTGTCATCATTACCATCCTGTCATGTATTCTGTGACTTTGTGGTAAGTCTTAAAGTGAGGCAGTGCCAGAATTCCAACTGTGTTTTACTCCTTTGTATTTTCTCAGCTACTCTGGGTCATCAGCCTCTACATTTTGATGCCTACAAAAAATCTTGATTGAAAAATACATTAAATCTAGTTTAAGATGTGGAGAACTGAAATCTTGGCAATACTGAGTTTTCTATCCACAAATGTGAATACTTCTCTAGTCTCTGTAGCAGGAATCTTAAATGGTCTTATTAATAAAATCAAACCTTGGGCCAGGTATTGGGGTGAACGCTGGAAGATCAGAGAAGCAGAACAAGCCACAGCTACCTACCTAGCCAGTTCCTCAGCTGATCCTGTTTCCTCAGACTGGAAGCCTCTGAGTCCTCATCCAGAATGAATCTCAGCTGAACTGCTGCTCAAAAGCCTGAAAGCTTAACCAGCCAAATGCTTCTTGTTCCTGGTCTTCATGCCTAATATACCTTTCTGCTATCTGCCATCACTCCCTGGGATTAAAGGCTCACTTCTTGGGATTAAAGGCCTATGTTACCATGTCTGACTGTTTCCAATGTGGCCTTGAACTCACAGAGATCCAGAGGGATTTCTGCTTCTGGAATGCTAGGATTAAAGGCGTGTGCTACCACTGCCTAACTTCTATGTTTAATATTGTGGCTGTTCTGCCTCTGACCCCAGATAAGTTTATTAGCGTGCACAATATTTTGGGGAACACAATACCACCACAAGTCTACAGGCTTTCCTTTATTTTATTCACTACATTTTGTACTTCTCTGTAAGATAAATTGCTAAACAGTCTTATTAGTAAAACACCCAGAGCCAGATACTGGAGTGAAAACTGAGAGATCAGAGGAATAGGGCAAGCCACAGCCAACCTCACTTTACCAACTCCTCAGCCTCCAGAGAGAGCTACTTCCTGTATACCCACGCCTATATGCCTTTCTGTCCCTGCCCTCTTACTTCCTCTCTCCATCCAGGTACATCACTTTCCTCTATCCGCCCAGCTCTTTCACTTCCTGTCTGTCTGTACAGAAGACCTCCATACCTATGGTTACATACATATGGTTAACTAGTGCTGGGAATTAAAGTTGTGTGCTGCCATACCTAGCTCTGTTCCCAGTGTGGCCTTGAACTCACAGAGATCTGGATGAATTTGCCTCACGAATGCTAGGATTAAGGGCGTGTGCTACCACTGCCTGATCTCTATGATTAATATAGTGGCTGGCTTTTTCCTCTGATCCTCAGAAAAGCTTTATTGGGGTGCACAAATAAAATATCACCGCAGTTCTCTTTGTATAGAACTTATAAATGCTGTTTTGTTAGATTGATATCCAAGTATTTCATTATATGTGGTAATAATATAAGTGGTATTAGGGTGTGTGTGTGTGTGTGTGTGTGTGTGTGTGTGTGTGTGCATGTGTGTGTGCACGCATTGAGAAAAGATCTTACTCTGTATACCAGGCTGGTCTGGAACTCAAAATGTAGACCACACTGGCCTCAAGCTCATAGCATTTCTCCTATACCAGCTTCCTGAGATTATTATTATTATTATTTTGAGACAGGGTTTCCTGATGTAGCCCTGGCTGTCCTGGAACTTGCTCTGTAGACCAGGATGGACTCAAACTTGTAGATCCACATGACTCTGCCTCTGGAGTGCTGGAACTTAAGTTGTATGCCACCACTGCTTGGCTTAATAAATGGGTTTTTAAATCTCAAATCCATTTGCTGAATGCTAACTTATAGGAAAGCAACAGAATTTTGTACATTACCCTTTTATGTTTCCATATTCCTATCAACACTTATTAGATCAGCATGCTTTTATTTGCATTCCTTGTCCTCTTGTATTGCTAAAATTTTCAGTATGATGCTGAAGTGAAGTGGTGAGAAGGAACATTCTTGCTGGGCTTCTTATCTTGAATAGTAAGGAAACTTTCTGTTTCTGAACATTAAAGATGCATGTCAGCTATACAGATTTTTTTTAAATATTCTCTGTCAAGTTGAGAACAGGGACTCTACTGGTATGGAGGAAAGGCTATTGGGTTTTGTCAAATACTTTATCTGAATCTATTAGATGTTCATGTGATTTTCCTTCTTAAGTATTTTGATATGATGATTTATACAAATTAATTTTCTAAGTATGAACTAGCTATGGACCCGTATGAAAAATATTACTTGGTTATGGTGTGTAATTATATGTACTATTATATTTTATTTTCTGACATTTTCTTCCAGAATTTGAATTTTTGTTTATGAGAGATATTGATCTATTTTTTCTTTTCTTATACCTCTGTGTGACCTCATAGAATTAATTGGAAGCATTTTCCCAGTTTTGATTTTCAGAAAGTGATTATAGAAACTGGTACAATTTCTCCATGAACTGTTTTTGCAAAATTCACTAATGAACCCATCTGGGTCTGATTCTTGTGGTTTAAGTAGATTATGAATTTTTTATTATCACTTAAAAATCTTTCAAATGTAGCCCTGTTCAGATGATCTATTCAGACTCAGTGAACTTTGTTAGTTTGTGTTTTTCAAGGAATTGGTTCATTTCATCTGGATGATCAAATTTATGAATAAAAACATTTTCACAGTATTTCTTTCTTCTTCATTTAATGTGCACAGAACTTCTAACGATGTGCCATCTTCCATTTCTGATGTCAGCAATTTGTCCTCTGGCTTGCATTCTACTTAGCCTTGATAAAAACTCAACACTTGTGTGTGTGTGTGTGTGTGTGTGTGTGTGTGTGTGTGTGTATCTCCAGTGCAATATGCCTTCACCTAGGTATAGATTTTACCATGCTACAGACTTTTAGAAGTTTCAGTTTCATCTAGTTCAAATACTTTCTAATATCTCTGGAAATTTTTCCTCCTCTGCATCTGCTATTTAGAAGATTATTGTTATTCTCCCCTGTGTTTGGAATTTTATAGTTATCTTCCTATTGATGGATATATTAATTTTATTGTGTCTAGGAGAACATATTGTGACTTTTATCTTTGTTAAAAATAATATTTATATTCATTTGTTGAGTCATATAATGTATCTTTTTAAAAAAATTTATTTTATTATTTTGTATGTATGGGTGTTTTGTCACATGTATGTCTATGTACCACATATATCCAGTGCCCTTGGGACCAGAAAGGAGGGTCCTCTGTGACCTAAGTTACAGAGAGTTTTGAACTATAATGTGGGTGCTGGGAACCCAACTCAGATCCTCTACAAGAGCAGCCAATGTTCTTAACCACTAAGTCATCTCTAGAGCCTGTCATGCGATGTATCCTGGTCACATTCACCCTCTACCTCCAACTCCTCTCAGATCCACCTCCTCCCCTACCAGCCCCCTCCACGTGGTATTTTTTTCTTTCTTCCTTTTTTAAAAGATATTATCACACAGCTGTTGTCCTGGTGCTCTGACTCTTACAATATTTCCATCTCCTCTTCCCTGATGTTCCATGAGCTTCAGTGTGGTGGTTGTGTTGTAAATGTATTCCCACAGGCAGTTTATGTCTGCATCTTGAATAGCTGTTGTTTTCTATAATGAACTCTGCTGCAAAAGGAAGCTTCTGTGATGAGAAATGAGAGCCACATTCGTCTGTGAGTACAAAGATAAGTATTTAGAAAGGACTTAGAGATTTATACTAGATTGGAAAGTGGCAGTAGTAGGTTCTCCTCTGGGTTCCATGGCCTCCCAAGACATGGGTAGTTGGCTAAATTTATAGTGCCTGGCATGCATTTCTTCCTACCAAATGGGCTAAAATGTGTTTTATAGCATGCAATGAGGTCTGTATTAGTGAATGGTTCATGTGTGCTTAAAAACTATGTCTATTTTGTGGTTTTGGATAAATTCTCTATAAAAATCAACATCTGTTGATTGATGGTACTTATTTTTTCCTGCCCTATCTGTCTACTGATAGAGAAGTTGTGCAACCTGCAGCTGTAACGGCAGATGCATCTTCTCTTTGCAAATCTCATGCACTATGCTTCATTCCCCTCTTACATTTTATGTGATTAAGCACATGCACACTATTAACTGTTACTTGTTCTGAGAAAATGTATTCATTTAACATTACTGTATTGCCATTCTTTATCCATGATAACCTTCCTTCCTTTGAAGTTTCCTTTGCCGGAAATTAATATTACTAGCTACTGCTTTATTTCCATTAGTGTCAGCAAGCTAAAGCAAACATTTTATGTCATTCATTTCTTCCCCTTTCTTAGTATAGCAGATGTTTTTCACTTGGTTTTAGGCTGTCTTTGAGTGTGCAATATCCACTTACAACTGATGCGAACACACTAGCAAATAGTAGACTGGCATTTCAAAGGTGGTAACAATGTTTCTAAATATTCCTCCTTTCTCCTCCTTTGTGTCATTCCTGTCATTCTTTTCACTTATTTGTAAGCATGTGTGTAAACTCAGATTATCAAACGCATTGCTGCTATTATTTTTTTTGATAATTGCCATCTGCTAAATTAATGGAGAATAAAAAGATTTCCTTTTCCTGTCACCTATTTATTCCCTCTTCAGTTCTCTTTCTGTCTTTATATAGCCCCAGTTTATGGCCTATAATATTTTCTCTCTCTCTAAAGTTCTTCATAACACTTTGGAACAAGGACAAATTTCTTCAGTGTCTGTTTATGGGAGACTGCCATTATTTTGCCTTCATTTTTAAAGCATAATTTTACAAGGTAAAGAATTCTAGTCTAGTGGGTTTAAGGATGAACACGTTAAATATTTTATTCCTCTATCTTTTTGTTTGAAAGATTTCTGAAAAGGTCAGGGGTGTGTGTGTGTGTGTGTGTGTGTGTGTGCATGTGTGTGTATTCTTAGAAAAAAGTAAGGTAGAGTACTATCTCCTGGTTTCTTTTGGTAACTTGTTTTTTATTTTTTATTTTCAATAGTTTGAAAATGGTATTTTAGCCACAGCATTTTTGTATTCATTCCGTGTAGCAATCTCTAGGTTTCCTGGAACTGTGGTTCCAGGATCTGACCCTAAGGGAGGCCAGTTTTGTTAGCTAATATATATCTGTAGAGATGACCAAACATTCAAATGAACTTCATGTTTCTTGGGGACCTTAATGAGCTGTGATCCCTCCACTGAAGCCTTGGGATGGAGGATTTATAAGGTGAAATGGGGAATCATCCTGCTTACATTTCCACAGCTGTAGCTTATCCATTCATTAAAAAATTGATTCAAAACTGTGACATTTATAGAAAATTTTCTTTCAGTATCTTCATTTTTCTTTTTATCTTGCATAAATACATCTGTTTCTGGGAGAAAAGGCAATGATGGCTATTCTAAACTGGAAGTTGTTTGTATTGCTAATATGAACAGGAAACAGATGATCTCAAAATCTCAAGTGGAGCATTATTATCCCACAGAGATATAAGGAGATTTGAATAAGATGTAATATGGCCCCATGTGTATAGGTAACCCACATATCAAAATGTTATGTTTTAGCATTAGAAACCTACTTTTTGAAAAACTTCCTTCTCTACATCTTCTTATTTCCCAATAGTAGCTTTAAGAACATAGACTGAGGATTTTAACCTCAGAACCCACCTGAACATGAAATTTAAGGCATCAGAGCCCAAGGGTGAAAAGCAGGTAGGCCAGAGCCAGATAGACAAGTGCAAAGAAAAGTCCAATTTCGTAGGTAGTTGATTTACATGAGCTGCTCTGCCTCCCTGAGTCTTAGGCACATCCTCTACTAATTGAGAGAGTTAGCCACCCCTTATAAGATCAACCCAGACCTGAGAGCATTATAGAAACTAGCCCAGAATCTTTTCATAGACATTGAATCACACCTGGCCAGAAAGAGTAAAGCCAGATGAAACCTTAGATGAGGGAGACATGTTGATTTGGACTCAATCATTTTTGTTTTAAGGCACATTTTAGAAACCCAAGCTATAATTTACTTCATTTGATTTCTGATTACTCTTTCCAAACCAACCTCAGTTTCTAAATTCAAAGAAGGAAACTCTCAAAGGTATGTTCAGACTTCTACAGATAGGATGTGTGTCAGAGCTCATTTCTAGAGAGGAACACTGTGATCAATTTTGCAAACTCCAAATGTATTCTTCCCTTTGGGATACTAATGTGGAAAGAATGTAGAAGTAGGACACTTAGATGTTACACAAAATCTAAATGGTCTTTTTAATAAAAAAAAAATCCCAGAGCCAGATATTGAGGTAAATGCTGAAATATCAGAGAGACAAAGGAAAAAGCCACAGCCACGTCTTACCTCTAGGACTCTTCAGCCTGAAAAGCCTCGAGTTCCTGTCTCCTCACACCTTATATACCTTTCTCCACCCAGCCATATTACTTCCTTCTTAGTGCTGTGATTAAAGGCACGTGTGCCTCCTAAATACTGGGAGCAAAGGCATGAAATCATAAGTTCTGGGATTAAAGGTGTGTGCTACCACTGCCTGGCTTCTATGTTTAATCTAGTGGCTTGTTCTGTCCTCTGGTCTTCAGGTAAATTTTATTAGGGTATACAATATATCACCACATTTCCCCTTTTTTGTCTAAAATAGTAAAAGAAGGTAATAACTAATATAAGAAAAACTATATACAATAAGTATATATAATATGTACAGTCAAGAATTACATTAACAATGTCCAGTCAATAAACATTTGACAAATTCAAAGAAAATACTCCATTATTTATCCTATTTTGGTGAGTCCAAAGTGTACCTAATTCACTTTCTAGCCTAACTTGTATTACCAACCAAGAACTATATTTTGATGTCTTTCAAACTTATGCACTTTACCCATTTTAGTGAGTTTCTTTTCTGAATTTGTTAATGAGGAACTCTATAACTATCTAATCTTCAACTCCCTCAGAGACCTGAGAAGGAAATAAAATTACCTAAGTACACATGATGTGCAGGCAAGCAACTTCCAAAAATGTGAGAAATGACAGAAACAGCTGACTTCCTGGAAAGTCACCCAAGGTTCATCTGCAATGTTGAGGCATCCATCTTCAGCCTACAGGCCTAGCATATCTGACAGACTTATCTGTAAAGCAGGATTTTCTGAAGGGCCTTCCTACCTTGTCTTGGCAAAGTTTGGCAGTCCTTTCTTTTGTGTCTTGTTTGTCCATTTTGGACAGTATACTGTCAGTTGTCAATGCAAGGGCATTTTCTTGCCCTGTGGTTAATTTTTATCACAAAGAAAGTAAACCCCATATGGAATTTCTTTGATGCCCATCATTTCCACTGAAGTAGATTAGTGCTGCCAGGAGCAAACATGTCTCATGGTCATTAAAAAAATAAGAATTTATGTTATTAAAACATCTTAAATGCCATATTTTACAGATCTCTGAAGTACTTGAAGATGACCTGTCTATCTAAAATATATCTGTTTGACCTTGAAAACATACCTAACATGACTTACAAGCTTGACTATAATGACTAACTACCAACTTTCATTTCTTTATAGCCTAATTAGTTCATAATAATAACTTTCAAGGACTAGAAAATTGTATTGCATTGTTCAATGAGCTGTATAGGTACAATATCTGGAACAAGAGTAGAACTATATTACAGTATGACAGTATGTTTTAACAAAATTAATTTCAACTTTGTATCAATATACAAAATTTCTATCAATATACAAAAATCCAATCCTATGTAAAATATTTAAAACTAGTAGTTGCTTTTAAAAAGTAGATTCAATAATCTACCTTTTTGTCTTATATCTATATTTCTTTTTTTTCATTTCAGAGTAGATTCAATAATCTACCCTTTTATCCTATCATATCTGTATTTTTTCATAGTAGATTCAATAATCTACCTTTTATCTTATCATATCCATATTCTCCCCTTTTTCTTTTCAGAGTAGATTCAATAATCTACCCTTTTATCCTATCATTTCTGTATCTCTCTTTTTTTAGAGTAGATTCAATAATCTACCTTTTTATCCTATCATTTCTATATATTTCTATATCATTTAGAACCGTGTGTTTATGCTTACCATTACACTGTTCAGAACATAGTTTCCTGCTAATGAAATTTGAAAGAGGGAAATAACACTGCCCAATTCCAGGCTTCCAGGATTAATAAATATTTAAAGCCTCTCATTACATGATATATGTCCCTTCTTTAACTTAGGCAATCCATTGCTTTTCATGCTCCAAATAAGAATTTATTCTTGCTTTAAACATCTCTTGAATTCTAAACTGCAGAGTCATTTGACTCACTGTTCTTTTTCTCTCCAACACAGCATACCCTTTAAATACAGGATCTCAGGGGCCAGAGACTTAAACGTTCTATTCCAAATCCTAGTTCTTATTAACTACTCAATCTGTAACAACGCAATTTATTTCTGTATTTTTTCCCTTGTATGTGAAACTGGATGTGAATATAAGTACTTATTCACTCAACAAAAAATTTTTAAAACATTATCTAATGATGCACACTAGGGTAGCATAAATTATAGCTTGAAATATTAAGTGTATTAATATATTAATGCATGTAGAGTATTACAGTTGTGCTTGGCACAAGCTTGGCACTTTGGGAGGAGTATGGAACATTCTTATCTCCATTACTCCTTAGAATTGGAAATCTATGAAGAGGGTTAATGACTGAAAATGTCACTAAAAATGAATGCTTGCTTAGCAAATGTGCATAAGGCCTGACTTCAGTTCATCTTAACACAGTACTCTATCATTCACTCCTGGAAATGCAGGTTCTTTAAGACTCAACTTTCAATGATTGCAGAATTTGTGCCTTCTATTGCTTCCAAGTTTCTTTGAAGTCACAGTTGAACTGAAAGTTTTCTCATGAGATGTTTTCCTTCACGTAAGTTCCTAACACTGATCATAGATTTATAGCTCAAAAAAAAAATGTGTCTATAGATGTCAGGCAGCATCTTCTAATCAGTCCTTTAGCCAAGGAGGATCAGTCAGTTCTTTCTTGCTGTGTTAACCCACAATTAATACTTTTATTCTTATACTTAGTCTTTATTTTAAATTTTTGATCATCTGCCTGCCTGTATATAATTTGTTAAAAGAAGGAACTCATACCCAACACATCGGTGTTACACAAGTATCTAGCATTCTGCTTAGCAGCTGGTGCACAATCAATAAATATTTGGTTCTGAAAATATACATCAACTTCACAAAGGTATGCATAATAGCCTAAAACTGTTTAGAAAATATGCATAGTTTGTAATAATTGCCACAATTCAGATTTAGAGCTCATATCTTCAACAATTTTATTCCTTCTCATTTGTGTCCAAACACTGCCTTGAGCAACTTCTGAGACACCTTTTCAACACAGTTTTATTTCTTTCAGAAATTGTATATAAATTAATCATAGTATTTTTCTTTCTGACTTCTTTCATTTAGGTGGATATTTTCAAAGTTCACTTCTGTTGCTTATGTTAATTGTTGGATATTTTCAAAGCTGGATCAGTTTTCATTGTAGGAATATACCACACCTGTTCCATTCAGTACTGAACATACATAGTTTCTAGTTTGGGATGATGTGTACTATTTATTATCAACATTCATGTACAAGTGTTTATTTGGATCTATATCTTTTCACTTCGCTTGGACAGAGAAGGAATGAAATTATTGGTTAAAAGTGTAAGTTTGCATATTTTCAACCATTTCTATTGTTGTTAATATCCAGAATTCATCTATAGTTGTCAGATAGGATTCGGGTTGTTATTTAAATTTTCTTTGATCTGTTTAGACTTGCCTTGTGTTTTTTTATTTTATGCATACTGTAATTTTTGTTTTTTTATTTTATTTTTTATATTTTTTTATTTAAAGAATTTTTTTTCTTTCCTTTTACATACCAACTCCTGTTTTACCTCCCTCTTCTTCTTCCGTTGCTCTGTGTTGTAATGTGTGGCTAATTTTGGAGAAAGTTCCAAGAGCTTCTAAGATGAAAGTATATTCCTTTGTATCTGGATAAAATATTCTGTAAATGTCTTCTAGGGCCATATGATTTTTGATGTTTTTTAACTCCAACATTTCTCTATTTGGTTTTTGTCTGGATGACTTGTCTATTGACAGGAGCAGGGTATTGAAGTCATCCACTATCCCTCTGTGAGGGTCAATATGTGATTATAGCTTTAGTAGTGCTTCTTGTATGAATTTGAGTGTTCTTGTTTTGGTGCATAAATGTTTAGAATTATAATATCCCCTTGGTTGAATTTTCCTCAAATGGGTATGTAATGTTCTTCTTTATGTCTATTAGTTAGTTCTGTTTTTGATGTCTATTTTGCCAAATATTAAAATAGTTACACCTTCACGCTTCTTGGCTCCACTTGCTGGGAATACCTTTTTCCATCCTTTAACCCTAAGGTAATATCTGTCCTTGATGGCAAGGTGTGTTTCTTGGATGCAGAAAAAAAGATGAATCCTGTTTTCTCATTCAATCTGTTAGCCAATGTATTTTTATTGGGGAATTGAGACCAGTATTTTTGAGAATTATCAACCAACAGTGTTTATTATTTTCTGTTATTTTGTTGTTTAACTTATGAGAATCTGCTAATGTTTCCAAAAGTATCCATATTATTTTACATTTTCATTAATGGTATATATTGAGTCTATTATCTAAATATCCCTGTTAAATACATGATAACCACAGTCTGTTATACCTTGGCCATTCTATTAATTGTATACTGCTATCTTACTATGATTTTAACTTTTTAATTATCTAATATATATGTGTAATAAATACCATTCCTATTGGTCACATAAGCATCCATTCTCTTTGGTGAAATGTTTAATCACATTTTCCCCCACTTAAGGTTATGAGTTGTTTCTCTTCTCATTATAACTTTTAAAAATTCGTTATGTATTCTAGCTACAAGTTATTTGTCACATTGGTGATTCTAAAACATTTCTCAGTCTAAAATTTGTCTTTCTATTTTCTTGATAGTGTCTTTTGAAGAGAAAAAAAAACACTTTAAATTTGGTCAAGTCCAATTTAGCTACATTTTATGGTCCTGACTTTAGGAGTGCTATTGAAGTTGGTTATGATTGACCAAACAATACAAAAATTTCCTAATAAATTGCATGCTTAAAATGTTTATTATGTACTTTTATATTTAATCCTGTGGCCTAATATAAGTTAAATATTGTATATGCTGTGTGTCAAGGGTCTAAATTTTTCTTTTTCCATGTAGGAAATCATTTGTCCCCCTGTAATTTACTGAGTAGGCTACTCTTTTTCCAAATGAACTGTCTTGGTATCTTTCTCAAAAAGTTAGTTGTGGGTGTATTTTTGTTATTTCCATTCTGGCTGATATCTATGTCACAGGTATATATGAATATGGGGGTCAAAACTGGCAACATTAAAAACTTTCTGAGCATGAAACAACCAAAAGTGATTGAAAAATCAAATTTACAATGAATCTGAGACATTTCTGGCAGTCTCAACCATGAAGGATCAAGCAACTTCAATATAGCCTTGGTTCTGAGCACATAACATAGGCACATTTTCCTATGCATGCACACCATTCCAACAAACACATTAGCTCAGATTTGAAGCTAATATATGTTATGAATTATACTGTTGTTACTGTACATATCAAGTTTTCTACTTTTATTGAAAGGAATTTTTTAATAACAAAAAACAGACGTATAATATTTTTCCACTGTTGTTCTTAAGCACATAAGTAAACATCATACACGTAAGTACATCTTTGGGTTGTATTGTATTTAAAAAATGATTGTAAAAATTGTCCTTTGAGTTGCTGACTTAAAGTATCATTAAAACTCATTAAGTGAATTATTACTTGGGATTAAGGCAGAATTTCCAATAATCTGTACAATAACATTAAATCCAACCTCTATCCAGGAGGATCTGCCACATCTTTCTTCAGGGTCTAACTCAAACCCTCCCTGTCAGATAACACCTATAGGTCCCTTTTGTGCTCATCAAACCTCTCTATCCTGTCAGGCCTCTCACGTCCTTCCCCAGGGTCTACTCTGGGGAGTCACCCTCACCCTTCCCATTGCCTTCTGCCTACCCTGCCAGATCTAGTGGGTCTCACGTCCAGTGTCCTAAACTATACTGGCTACCCTGCCTATGCCACAACCAACCCCAGAGCTTATTCCAGGATCCTACCAAACAATCCTCAACCCACAGGCCCTTCCCACAAAGCATTTAAAAATATATCTGCCCCCACACTCCAGTCTTGGAAGAGGAGGCACATACTGTACACCATCACAACTCCCTTTGTCTACCTTACTTTAATCCTGGGAACATCTGTAACCTCAAAATCCACCTGGTCATACATCCTTTCTTCTAGCCCAACTTGCTCTGTCCCTATCAGACATAGAACTAATAAAATAAGATCATGCTAAGATCTCATTGCAAAAATATAAATAATATTGTAGTAGTTACTGTTCCATTGCTGTGAAGAGATATCATGACCAAGGCCACTCTTATTTTTAAGTTTCAGAAGATCAATCCATTATCATCTTGCAGGAAGCAGACAGGCATGACACTACAGCAATAGCTGAGAGCTTTCCTTCCTGATCCACAGACAGAAGAGAGAGAGAGAGAGAGAGAGAGAGAGAGAGAGAGAGAGAGAGAGA
>CABHPP010136423.1:0-21905 GCA_902168425.1 Peromyscus attwateri | reverse complement strand
AGAGAGAGAGAGAGAGAGAGAGAGAGAGAGAGAGAGAGAGAGAGAGAGAAAGAGGGAGAGAATGGGCTTGCTGTGGGTTTTTTAAACCTCAAAGCACAGCCCTGGTAACAAACCTCCTCCAACAAGGCCACACCCATTCCAGCAACTCCATGTCTTCTAATCCTTCCCAAACAGTTCTACTTCAAGGGGACTAAGCATTCAAATATATGAGCTTATGGGGGCATTCTTCTTCAAAGCACTACAAATATGAAAGTTCCAGCTAGTATCTTCTCTCCAAAAACTACTAGTCCTATAAAATATATGTCAATGAGAATTACCTTGGTGAAGTATAGAATGATAAGAATTTAAAGGAACAATTATAACCATGATTAATGAATTCAAGGAGTTTAAAGACAACATAAAGAAACAGCTCAATGAAATTAAGGAGAATAAATACCTGAGTGATGCCCAAGAAAGCACAAACATATGGCTAATGGAAATAATAAAGACAATCCAGGACTTGAGAATGAAATTCAGTAAGAAGATAAAAATATTGAGGAAGATTCAGGCTTAAGTGAAGACAAAATTGGGAAAATCACCAACTACTCAACTAGAAACTTCAAAGGAAAGCCTTCAAAGTAGAATGAATCCAGCAGGAGATAGAATATCAGGACTCTAAGATAAAATATAGAATCTAGATCAAATAAGCAAGGAATATGAAAAATGTTAATGAAACACAGGAAAGGTACATACAAGAAGTGTGGGACACTATGAAAAAAAAAACCCTTCAAATTATGAGCATAGATGATGAAAAAAAATTCCAAGTCAATGGCACAGGCCAGATCTTCAACAAAATCACAGAGGAAAAGGAAGGCATGCTGACACAGATACAAACAGAGAACAGCAAAATAGACAGTATCAGGGGGGAAAGAACCACCACAGCATATTGTACTTAAACACTAAGTATAGGTAATAAAGAACGCATATTGAAAGCTGTGAAAATAAAATTTCAAATTACATATAAGGAGAACCTATCAAAATAACAGCTGTTTCTCAGCTGAAAACTTTGGAAGCCAAACAAGTCTGGAACAATGCATTCATTCTACATCCTAAAAGACCATGATGCCTAGACTAGCCCAATGTAACCAGCAAAATTATCTGTCATAATTGAGGGAGAAAGAAAAAAAATGTCCAAGATGCCGGGCGTTGGTGGCTCACGCCTTTAATCCCAGCACTCGGGAGGCAGAGGCAGGCGGATCTCTGTGAGTTCGAGGCCAGCCTGGGCTACCAAGTGAGTTCCAGGAAAGGCGCAAAGCTACACAGAGAAACCCTGTCTCGAAAAACAAAAAAAAAGCAAAAAACAACAAAAAAAAATGTCCAAGATATAAATGCCTAAAAATATTTTCTATCCAACTAACAAAACCTAAAAAAAAAAAAAAATGAAGGAAGCAATATTTAAGGCTGAAGGAGGAGTAATCATGGTAGAGAGACGTTGGAAAGAAATACGAAGCAATAATTATTAATACACAAAGTACCACTGAGAACACAAACAACACCACCAAAAATCAACACAATGCCTGGAAGACTTCTGCAGTGAAAACAGCAAACCTGTGAAAGAAGAGAAAGGAACTAGAAAATGGAAAGACATCCCATGCTATGGATTGGTAGAATTAATATTGTGAAAGTGACCATTTTACCAATAGCTTTTTAAAGATTCGATGCAATTCCAATAAAAATGTCCATTACTCTTCACAGAAATATACAGTCCTAAAAATCATAAGGAACCACCAAAGACCCAGGTTAGCCAAAACAATTCTACACAAAAAGAACAATACTGGAGGGATTTTCGTTTCAGATCTTAAGATATACGACAGGACTATAATAACAAAAAGAATATAGTAGTGCCACAAAGACAGACTTGCAGACAAATGGAACAAAATCAAAGACCCAAACATGAATACACATAACTCCAGCCACTTAATATTTGACAAAGAATTCAAAAACGTAAGCTAGAACAAAGAAAGCGTTTTCAACAAATAGTTCTGGGAAATCTGGATGTCCATATGCAGAAGACTAGAATGAGACCCATACCTAACACTATACACAAAAATTAACTCCAAGTAGACCAAAGATGTAAATGTGAAGCTTGAAACACTGACAATTCTAGAAGGAATAACAGGCAGTATCCTATAAGATATAGGTAAAGCACTTTCTGAGTAGGACCTCGTTTACCCCAAAATTAAGACCAACATTTGAGAAGTGGAATTTTATAAAAGCTAAAAAAGCTACTACACAGATGAGAAACAATCAAATGGGTGATGAGGAAGTCCACGGAATAGGAGATAATATTTGAGAGGATTAATAGCCAGAATATATAAATAACTCAAAACACCAAGGGTAAAACAATGAGCAATTGAAAAATATGGGCCTGGGATCTGAACAGAGAGTTCTCAAAAAAAAATATTAGCTAAAAATATTTCAAGCTTGGGGGAAAGGCTTGAGGGGAGTGGAAGGAGGGATGAGAGGGCAATCTGTGGTTGGTATGTGAAATGAATAAAAAATTTCTTTTTTATTTTTTAATTTAATTTTACATATCAGCCACAGATTCCCCCTCCCCCCCCCTTCCACTCCCCCCACCCCCCCCGCCTCTGCCCCAGCCCACCCCCGATTCCCATCTCCTCCAGGGCAAAGACTCCCCTGGGGATTCAGTTCAACCTGGTAGATTCAGTCCAGGCAGGTCCAGTCCCCTCCTCCCAGGCTGAGCTAAGTGTCCCTGTATAAGCCCCAGATTCCAAACAGCCAGCTCATGCGCTGAGGACAGGTCCCGGTCCCACTGCCTGGATGCCTCCCAAACAGTTCAAGCTAATCAACTGTCTCACTTATCCAGAGGGCCTGATCCAGTTGGGGGCTTCTCAGCTATTGGTTCATAGTTCATGTGTTTCCATTCGTTTGGCTATTTGTCCCTGTGCTTTTTCCAACCTTGGTCTCAACAGTTCTCACTCATACAAACCCTCCTCTTTCTCGCCAGTTGGACTCCTGGAGCTCCATATGGGGCCTGACCATGGATCTTTGCATCTGCTTCCCTCAGTCATTGGATGAGATTTCTAGCACAACAGTTAGGGTGTTTGGCCATCCTATCACCAGAGTAGGTCAGTTTAGGCTTTCTCTCGACCATTGCCAGTTGTCTATTGTGGAGGTATATGTTTAAAAAAAGAAATATTTCAGAAAATTTTCCATATTACTAGCATTTAGGAAAATTCAAATTAAGACAACTTTGAGATTTAATCTTACCCAAATCAGAATGGCAAAATTCAGCAAAACAATCTATAACAAATGCTGGAAGGATTATGGGGGAAAAGGCATTCTTGTTCATTGTTGGTGGGATTAGGAACAGGTGCAGCCACTATAGAAATCAGTATGGAGAATTCTCAAAGAACTAAAATAAATCTACCATATGTCCTAGCTTTACCACTCCTTAGTACATGCCCAACTAAAAGACGAAACATTCTACTCTATAGATCCTTGCTTAGTCATGTTCATTGCTTTTCTATTCAGAATAGCCAGAAAATGAAAACAACCTAAATATCCTACAACTGATAAATGGATAGTGAAAATGTGGTACATACACAGTATGGAACACTATTCAGCTATAAAGAAAAATGAAACCATGAACTTCCCAGGTTAAAGGATGGGACTAGAAAAGATCATATTGAGCAAGGTAACCCAGACCCCAAAAGAAAAATGTCACATATTCTCTCTCATCAGAGGCTCCTCCTTCCAAATCTTCATATGTGAATATACATCCTGGAGCAACTGAGAAATCAGCAAAGTAAAAGGGGACCATTGCCAGGGTAGTGCAAGTAGGGGAGCAATAGAGAGGAAAATTGCAGGACACAAGCAATCTGATCATGAATATGATTAAGTTTCCACTTAGGGAGAAGCAGGGAGATAAATACAGAACAAGGAGATGGGAGGGTAAAAAACAGTAAAATGTCTGAAAAATCTTAAGGAATCATGCTATTAACTATCTACCTAAAAACAACAAAAGCTATAATACACATGAATCTGTAGATGTACAGTTTAAATGAATTTTTCTCATCTCGGCTGACAATACTCCACTCCTCCTAGTCCCCAAACACCATATAACAAAAACCCTAATATCAGGCATGAGAAGCCCTCTTTTGAGTTGGTGGTCCGGGTTGCTGAGAGACTCCTAAAACATTATAGGCTGTTACTGTTGCCCTTTGTTGTCCCCTGAGGTGGAAGGTATTGCTGAAAATAACATCTACTTCAGACACAGGGTCCACAGGCCTCAGCTAGAATTGACCTGAATGCCTCTCCTTGTGGACTAGTTTTCATGGAACCAGAAGGCTCTATGCAGGCTTCCAAAGGAAGGAAGCAAATAATAATCCCACCCAGCTATTGTGCTTATACAGTGACCACCCTAAGGGAATAATTGCCCTGAGTGTGCAATAGCGGGACATAAACCTTGGCAATAACCAAGAGCTCCTTAATTGGACTTAAGGACTCCTCTATAAGACAGAAATGATGCCTGGTCCTGGAAACCTATCCAGCTACCCAAAGCTAGTGAAATCATAGATCTTGAATGAGAAACCTGTAACCATCTCTTTAGAAAATGAGCATAGTCCCGTTTACAATCTAAATATTTGTTCTCATACACCCCAAATAAGTATAGCCCTCATGCTCATCAATGAATCTTTTCTTTGCAACGGGAGACTGTTACAGAAAGTTATAGCCAACCAAAATGCAGAGCTGTGAAGCCTTGTCCCAGTGGATACATCTACAAAATAGAGAGAGAGAGAGAGAGAGAGAGAGAGAGAGAGAGAGAGAGAGAGAAGAGGTATTTTATGAGCAAGTGGCATCAAGATCATGATGGGAAAACCTACAGAGACAACCAAAACAAACTAGTGGAAACTCATGAAATTTAGGCCAATACTTGTGGAGCCTCCACAGGACTGGCCTAGGCCCTCTACATAAGCAAGACAGTTGTGTAGCTTGATCTGCTTAAGGGGCCCTCTGGCAGTAGGATCGGGATCTATCCCAGGTGCATGAGCTGGCTTTTTGGAGCCCACTACCTATGGTGGGACACCTTGCACAGCCTTGAGGCAGGGGGAGTGGCTTGGACCTGCCTCTACTGAATGTACCAGGCTCTGCTGACTCCCCATGGGAAGCTTTACCTCCTTGTATAAAGGAATGGGGTGGTGGGAAGGTTGGAGGGTTGGGAGGATGGAAGAGGGGATCTGTGATTGGTATGTAAAATGAATAATAAAATTTCTTAATTAAAAAAATAACTCATGCACCTAAGCTCAGGAAACATTTCAGGAGATGGAGTGGAAAGACAGCAAGAGTCAGAGGATCAAGGAGTTAGCTGTGGGCATATGTCTCCTAGTAATATCAGAAGCTACAACCATAGAGACTCACCAATATGACTGCCTATACATTAACTGAACAAGGCTGACATCAAAATAATACCAAAGTGGATTGGGGGGTCAGGGGGACCACAAGGCCTCAACCCTACACAAAAGAACTACAGACAAATAAGGAATTCTAAGAATAAGAGTAATAGTCTTCCTCAGGTAAGAGTACACCAATTGGTTATCTACTAAAAAATGTCCTGCCCTAAAAACATACAAACGAACAGGTTATATTTAGGACTATATATGTACAAAAATATATGAACATAGCAACAGATAATAAAAAAGAGATCATTAATTTGAAAGAAGACAAGGAGAGGTGTATGCAAGGGCTTGGAGAAAAAGGAGGAAATTATGTAATCATATGATAATCATAAAACAAGCACATCTATCTCATTAGTATGAACTTTTATAATCATATTTAATTAATCCAAAATTATGTATATACCAATTAACTATTTCAAAATAAATTTTCTCTATAAATTAATTTCAGTAAGTGTTTGGTTGGCATACCAATTTTATATACCAATGTACTTAACTTCATGTAAAAGTTTCTCAGGCAAAATGCAGTCATAAGTGGGAAGCTTTGATCAGCATGTCAAGATGACATTTTCTTGAACTCTGCAGGTTTCTCTTAAGTTTTGAAATCATATAAATAATCCACTAAGATTATTCTCTTTCAAAATTGCTTTGGCTTTTCTAGCTCTCTTGTGTTTAAGACTGGTTTGTCAATATCAATACAAAAGCCTGCTGAGATTTTGATAGAAATTGTGTTGAATCTACAGAAAATATGGAGAAAATTCCATCTCAAAAATATTGGATCTCTCAATACATTAATTTGGTGTAGCTCCCATTTATTTTGCCCTCCTTCAATTCCTATCACTGTTTTTAGCAGCTTTAACACATTAACTTTTCTCTATTAAACCTACTACTAATTACTTTGATTTTGAAACTGTTGCAAATGGATTTTATTTCTGGATTTTGTTTCCAGATTATTTCTTGTCCATATAGAGATATTGCACCAAATTTTATATTGATCACATATCTTGCTCAATTGCTAAACTTGCATACTGGTTTCAATAGTTTACGCCTGAGGATTCCTTAGAATTTTATACATAAAAAATACCAAAATCATCAGTTCATGAAAGTGCTGCTTCTTTTCTAAATGATTCCCTTTAATACTTTGCTTGTGTTGTGCTTGCTAGAATATCTAGCACTGTCTTGAACAGAAGTGGTGAGAGTAAACATTCCTGCTTGTTCCACTTTTGTGGGGGAAATATTCATGCTTTTACTATTAAATACAACATTACTTGGTACTGTTAAAACTCCCTTTTTATTTTCATGTGGGGAAGGGTGCCACAGTGCCCAGGGAAGTCAGAGGACAACTTGCTGCTGTTGGAAGTCAGAGGACAACCTGCTACCATTGGTTCTTTCTACCATGTGGATCCCCAGTCTTAAATTTCCCTTTGACTATCAGTTATGAGATTTGATTTTAAATGAGTGTTTTTGTCAAATGCTTTTTCAGCACATTTTAGATGATGCAGTCTTTGTTATTTGTTTGTCTGAAAGAAATATGGTAGTATTTTACCTCTAAATATTTAATTTTGCCTCCACGAGATAAAGCCCCACTTTATCACAGTGAAGAATGATGGACATGCGGCTGGACTGACTTGCTAATACTTTGGAAAATAGTTTTTCATAGGTGTTTCCAAGAATCACTGAGATGTCACTATCCCTCCTTGTAATATCTTTTTCATGGCTTTAGCATCAGGGTACTTCAGGCTTCCTAAAGTGTTAGCAAGCACTCCTCCTCTATTTTCTCAATGATTGTTTCCCCTGAATATTATCCATTTCTTGAGAGTTGGCAAGATTTCACCAACAAAGTTATTTGGGTCTAGGTTTTGATTTGTGGGCTCTTTTTGATTTCTAATTCAATTTATTTTCTTAAAATATACTTAGATTTTCTATCTCTTTAACCCAAATTTCATGTTTATGTCCTGCAATTTATCCATTTGACTTATGGTTAGTAACAAAAAAAAACCTCTTAAAATTTTTAAGTTCTGTAGAGAAGGCTCCTCTTTTCATTCATGACTGGTAATTTGTATTTTCATTCTTTTCCTTATAGTTCTGGCTGAGGTATCATCATTTTTCTTGACTCTTTAAATAATTCAAACTAGGATACATGGATTTTTTTTTACTTGTTATTTTTTAATTTCTCCCCCCCTCTCTCCCACACACAAACACACACACACACACACACACACACACACACACACACACGTCTGTATGTGTCTATATGATGTGTGTATATGTATGTGCATGTGAGTATCAGAAGACAACCTTGAGTGTCAGTCAGTCCCCACTTTCCACATTGCTTGAGACATGGTCTCTTTGTTGTTCACCACTGCATACATCAGTCAAGTTAGTTGGCCATCAATCTTCTGGGAATTCTCCTGTTTCTGCTTCCCATCTCCCTCTGCGCATGCCGGGATTACACAGGCACACTATCATGCCTGGTTTTACTTGGGTTCTGGCAATTTGAACTAAGGTTCTTGTGTTTGACTAGTAAACACTTCTCTCAATGTAATCACTGGCCCCTGGTATAGGGATTTCTTGCCTGATAAATCTCTTCCGTATTTCACTTTCATCCTTTTGGAAGTATTTAATCTCTTACAAACAATATAATTGAGAATTTTTAGTTGAGCCTTGGAACCTTTGCCTCTTGGATGAAATGTTTTGTCTATTCATGTTTACTGTCATCATTTATTTTCAGAGTTATACCTTTTCTTCTGCTATTTATTATATGCTATTATGTTTTCATTTATTTCTATTCCTTGAAGAATATTTCCTTTATCATTTACCTTTATTCTTCATATATTTATCATGATAATTATTTTCTTGTAAGTCTTTCCTTGCATGTGCATTGCTATGCTTGATGTTAGCCTCCACATCTCAAAGTCTGCTTACTTTTCTTGTATTGCTCTTCTCTGTTCTTTGAACTGGATCATTTTGAATATGTCATATTTATTGATTATTCTCTTAGAATCTCAAATCTGATGATAATTCTATCAACTTAATTTTTTTTGCTTGGTTATATTACTTTTCAACCCTAAAATTTCCCCCTTTCCTTTTCTCATTTCTTGTCTTTTTGTTGCCAAATCTCTAACAAATTACCTACAGCAAAGTCATTGCTACTACTTTTAACAGGAACTTTTGAACATATCTTTCTTTAATTGTTTGAACATGCTCTAAGTGTGGGGTTCTATGAGTCAATTTCTATTGGTTGCAATGTCTCCTGAATAAGACTCACATGACTAAAGCTCATAGTCTTCATTTTCATAATCTTTACAGCTTTTAGTAGAAAATGAACATCATGTATTTTACTTTGTTTGTAGCTTACCTGCATCCTATTTCCTTTTTCTTTGTATCATGTTAGAATTTTACCACTTCCCTAGATTAATCTGAAGAATCTCCTTATCTTTATTGCAGTATGTACTGCAGTGTCTTTGACGAGCTTTAAAGATGTATATTTAAATTTGCTAGTTGTCTGTATCTGCTCAACATGGTGACTAGATAATAATGTGAGTAAAGGTTGCCCTCCAACATCTTAAACCCCTGCAGCTTCTCTTTTTGTGTGATTGGTTTACAGGTGCCTTTTGAGGACAAAGTTGTTGTAAGTTTTCAAATATTTGGGGATTTTTCCTATTCACTGGTTTCTCTGAAGTCTTCTCTCCACATACACGTATTTTCCCATAATCCCAGATTATATATACGCAATATATTAGTCTTTTTTTTGTTCTCACATCCAGATCTTGTGGCATATTTTTGCTCCATCTCTTTATCTCTATCTCTGATTATGTGCAAGTATGTGTAAGAGAGAGAATATGTGTGTCTGTCCTTATCCTGACATTTTTTTTAAATTTAAAATAGATTTTTATACACTATACTCTGATTATGGTGTCCCCTCCCCCAACCAAAGCCACATCCTTTCCCACCTCCCCACCCAAACAAAGCTACACCCTTTCTCACTCTTATTAGGAAACAATCAGGTATCTTAAACAATAACAATAAAAACAAACAAACCAGAATCCAACAAAATAAATAATAACAAAAAGCTAAAGAAAAAGCACAAGAAACACACAGAGATACAAAGACACACAGATTTGCATACACTGAATACAAAATTGGAAACCATACTATATAAGCAAAAGACCTATAAGGTTTAAAAAAAAAAAACCTTGCAAAACAATGTGAGACAAAAATTCCCCCAAAATACCATTGAGTTCATTTTATGATGGCCATCTACTGCTTGGCGTGGAGTAGATGGCCTGCCTTTAAGTGTGGTTTGTATACTCAGTGAGACTCCATTGGAGAAAAGTAATTTTTCTGTTGTAAGTAATTATCAATTGGAGATAGCTTTGGGGTTAGGAGTGGGTGCTTGTATCCACTTCCTCTTTCAGTACTGGGACCCCAGTTAGGCTTCTCCCTATGCAGGCCCTTTGCATGCTGCCAGAGTCTCTGAAAGTTAATATGTGCCTCAGTCCTGTTTTGTATAGAAGTCCTTGTTTCTTTGGTGTCTTCTCCCCCCTATTGGCTCTTACAATCATTCCATCTCTTCTCCAGAAGATTTCCCTGAGCCCAGAGGGGATAATTTGATGGAGATATCTCCTTTAGTAAGTGTTTCAAGGTCTCTAATACTCTGCAC
The DNA here is from genome assembly GCA_902168425.1 of Peromyscus attwateri. NCBI lineage: Eukaryota > Metazoa > Chordata > Mammalia > Rodentia > Cricetidae > Peromyscus > Peromyscus attwateri. The sequence goes on along the minus strand of CABHPP010136423.1, from coordinate 11,786 downwards.
ATTGTCCAATTATGAGTCTCTGTATTTGTTCCCATATACTGCAGGAGGAAACTTCTCTATAGTGGCTAAGCAAGACTCTGATCTATGAATATGACAGAATGTCCTTAGGAGTCATTTTTTTTTGCTTTGTTCCTGTAGCAGAATAGTATTTGGTTTTCCCAAATGTCACATCTAGTCCCAGATTCTTGGCCACCCAAGCAGTGTCAGCCATGGGTTCCATCTCATGGAGTGGCCATAAATCCAACCAGATAGTGGATGGTTACTCCACAACTTTTGTGCCACTATTGCACTCACATATCTTGCAGGCAGGTTACCATGGTAAATTTCATGATTTGGAGTGAGGTTGGTGTTTTGGCAGAGTGCAGAGTATCCTCCAGTACCAAGAACACTAGTCTGTAGGGGCGAAGGCTTAGTTAGGCATCAGGTTGACTTCTCCATGTTCAGTGCATTGTATAGGTGTTGTCTCCAGCAATCAAGCCTTACCATCAGTTTGTGGAGAGCAACCAATAGCTTTTGCATTAGCCTGGGTTGTTTGGGGGTTCCCAGTGGAATACTTTGGCCAAAAACTCAATTAGGTGTAACCCATTTCCAGAACGGGAGGTTTCATTTGGAGGCAAGAAATGTCTAGTTGGGGCTTTGTCTCTCCCATTACATGAAGACATTTTTAAGTTGCTCTTTTATTTTTGCTTCATTTTGTTCTGCTTTGCTTTGACATCGGACCTCACTATTTAGCTCATGTAGTCTTAAGCCTTCCATACTCCTGCCTCAGCCGTACTGAGACTAAACATGCGGCTACCATGCCTATCCCTGAGCTGTATGTATATTGATGAATAAATTTAAAAATGGTTAAAGAAACCCCATTAAGCAAGTCATATTTGGGGAGTTCCTGCACAAAAATCTAGCATTTTTCAAGACTGAAATTTCTCTAACTGTATTTGGCCAGGTTCCAGGGGTTTAAAATTACAACTTTTGTTAATTTTATCCTTTTTTATATTTGTGTTTTGCAGAATGTATTCACTGACCTGTTTTTAGTAATACAACTAGACATCCCAATATGGTTGATTAATAAAGATGAATAAATATTTTGAGTGAGTATGAAATGTGTTTGTCATTTTGACACTAATATTAAAGGACAAAATTCTTCTGATTGAGTTGCTCTATTTGATATGTAAATACACTCTCAGGCTGTGACTTCTGGCAAGTGAGAGGACTATAAACATGTCTTGCATAGAAGGTCTTTCCAAGGTCTCCATCTCCTCATGACAAAGTAAATGAGCCCTCTCAATTCTGAAAAGATCCATTTGCACACATACAAAACCTATTTTCAGATAAACACCAAAATCAAATTCATTATTTATAGATTACTCTGCCTTAGATTTAAAATACCAATGGTGGAAGGAGATACATATTAATCAGGAACTGCAAAGCAAGACTGTTAAGAACAAAAAAAATGAGGGAAAAAGCTGAACATTACCCACTTTTCTCCTTACATACATTGCTTAACAGCCCATGAATAAACTTTGAAGAACTCCAGAGCACCAAAAAAAATCAGTTTTATAAATTTCTTACAAACTCTGATTTTATCATTTTATAAGGGAGAAAATTGAGACTTGGGCAACTGACCAAACTAAAATAATGACTCTGAAAGATGTCTATCAGTGCACAGAAGGACTAATATTTTAATATCATTGCCATCAAATCCTACTGAACTTGCTCTCAGAGGCAGAAGCTGTGGTTTGCCTCTCTCTCCCTGGTCATGCCTTTTGCTTTACTTGACACAAAACTGAGCTCAAAATATTTGTTGCATTAATTAACTAATATAACATAACATAAAGAACATAATCATACAATAAAACTGGTATACAGAACATAAGAACTCACTCTGTAATTGGTCATTTAGATGTTTAATCTCAATTGTCAACTTGATGAGATACAGAATCAGCTGGAATGTGGGCTTTTGAGCATTCCTCCATTCTTGTAGGGAATTCTCTTGATTTAATTAATTGAGGTGAGGAGACTGACCCACTGTGAGTGGACCATTCTCTAGGCTAGGATCCTGGACTGTATAAAATTGCCATAAGCTAATTACAAGTTATTTATCTTCTCACTGTTTCCTGACTATTGATGTAATATGACTTTAAACTTCTGCTGCCTTGACTTCTTGTCATGAAATACTGTACCTCAAACTGTGAGCTATGAAAACCCTGTGTCTCTGAAGTTGCTTTGGTTGAGGTATTTTAACATAGCAAAGGAGAAGTAAAACAGGTGTGCACCCAGCCTCTGTTCAATTTGATGTTCTCTTTGTATAGAAGAACCTTAAGGTTCTGTTTCTTCTCATTTCGTGTAAAGAATTGTCCATGAATATTGTTACCTTTTCTAGGTAAAGACATGATAAAAGCCATACTGACTCTCCATAAAATTGAATAATATATTTTATATCCATCTGCATTATTTATATGAGATCATTCTTCACAGTTTGGCATGAGCTTCCCAGGTGTATGTCCTCATATACTGATTTCCTAAGTAATACAATTCATTTGGGCTTCTGGTAGTCTGCCACTGTTGACATGGTTAAGACTTAGAGCTAATAGATTTCTGAGGATATGCTCTTGGTTCTGCTATAAATGCCTTAGGGAAAAAATCAGCAGAAGTATATGTTAATGGCTCTGGTTAAAGAAATACACAAGGAAAATATTTCCAGGTGAGGTTAATTTGGTGAATATTTGCTTCTTTTATGGTTGTTTTTTGTTTGAGAAGTGGTTTGTTTTGTTTCATTTTGGCTATTGTTTGTTTGGTTGGGTTTTTGTTTTTTGAGACAGAGTTTCTCAGTGTAGCTTGCGCCTTTCCTGAAACTCACTCTGTAGACCAGGATGGCCACAAACTCACAGAGATTTGCCTGCCTCTGCCTCCTGAGTGCTGGGATTAAAGGTGTGCGCCACCACCGCCCGGCTGTTTGGTTGTTTATTTTGTTTTGTTTTGTTTTGTTTTGTTTTGTTTTGTTTTGAGAGTGGGTCTCACTATGTAGCCCAAGCTGGTCTTCAACTCAGTGTCCTTCAACTGCAGCCTTCTAGTACTAAGATTAAACCCTTGGGCCACTACTCCTGTTCAGTTTGGTAGGTATTAATTTCTCTTTTAACATCATCATTAGCCTTAGAGATGAATCTACTTTGTGTGCCATAAATTGTAATACTCAGAATAATAAAAATTTACAAGAACTTGGTATCATCATAATCTTGTTTCTTTTCTTCATAATTTTGAAACAAAGGCTAGTCTTTATTTTGCATTTCAACAGCTTTGCAACTTACATCTCTTCTTGATGCCCTATAAGCAGTTATGTTATCCTGACATGGAATGGTCCCTCTTTGTTTTCCCTCCTTAACTTCCTCTTTATTATAGTGTAAATATACAGCGGCCCATACCACTGGAGTCCATATAGCATAAAATTAGGTTCAGTGGATAACTGTTCCGTTTGTCAAAGAGTGTTCATGCAGAGAGATGGTAGTTGACTAAAGCCTTGGGTGTACTCATCCCTTCATATTTTCTTAAGGTTTTTGTGTTCTGGATCATTATATTCCTCCCATAATCTTTGTGAAAGAAACACTATTTTTACTGTCTTTATTTTATAAGTGGCAGAATGAAAATTCACAGAGTTAATAATTATAAAGCCAGTTGTTAAAATAAAGCTTCTTGTCACCAATTCCCTATGCCATAGAGAAGACAAGAAATAAAGTTACCAGATAGTGTGACATTATTCAACACAAATGTAGAGAGGATATAGAAGCCTCTGTTCCGCTTACATTATAACTATATGAGTATAATCATCAAGACAGTTATTTTAAGAGAAAAAAGATGAATAGGAACTAAAAGTATAACTCAGTGGTAAAGCGTCTGTCTAGAAACAAAGGTGAGTGGTAATGGGTACTCACAGTAAAGTTGTGGTCACAATATACCATACTATCCAATAGAGTGACTTACTCTGTAGCTGACATCCTCCAGGAGGGCAGCTCCACCCACAGTGCAGCCCGCTTGCCACAGAGTTTCCTTCATGCTGCAACCATAAAGGAATACATTCTTCTTTTGGGAGTGACCATGGAAATCGCAGAAGACCTACAATAAGCAACAGAAAAGAGAAAATAAATGCGGGCTGGTGCACTGGTCTTTTACGTGTTTGAAATGTCCAAGTTATCAGAAAGATGCTGTTTACTCAGTGACCAGCCATGTGGGAGAGGCGATAACTCCGGCACAGCTGCATTGGCAAAGTTCTCAGGGAAGAAGGTAGACGGCAGGGCTCCTAGGAGGGAACAGGATGCAAAGAAATGTGTGTCGTGATTAGCTCTTTTGAAAAATTCCCCTATGATAGGGTCCTAGACAGAAATGAGAAGAACAGCAGTTATGAAAATATATATGGAAAATTTAAAAACTGAAAAGTAAATAGACAAGACCCATTGTAAGGGACTATATCCAATGTATAAAGGAGAATCATTATGATTCTTCTCCAGATTCTGATGTGAAAAAGAATGACCCCTCAAACTCAATGGTTTTCCAAACTCATTTTATTTTTTTTTAATTCATGCTACAGATGAGACATGAGGCTACACTATATAACTTTACTCTAGGGTTTAAGCTGAGGGAGAAACCCTCATTTGGGACATGCTGGTTTGTGACAAAGGGTAAAGTCATAGTGAAGGTGGATTCCTGTTTTAGCTCTTGGAGATTTTCCTAAAAACAAAGCAAATATCTATGTGCTCACATTGATCAAAGAAAGTCACATGGCTAGCCTCATCAGTGTGGAGGGGAAATACATTCTTTTCCCATGTTTTCTTAGCAAGTTACAAGAAAGCAGTCAGTGGTGGAAAATCCTGAAAAATATGTTAATAATTAAGAAAAAATATGAAATCCAAAAGATGACTCCCAGTTTTCCCCATCCACACTTTCACAATTCACTGTGTTCCATTGCTATCAAGGGGTTGGCTTTTTCTTTACCTTCTCAGTCTAAACTTAGCCATGCAGCATGTCTTGTTAAGAACAAACAAGCTGTGGTTTATAATCTGCTTGTACTTAGATTCACTGTCCTGGGGTCAGCCCTGACCACCCTCATCAGACGAGAATAATCACCCAGCTAACATAGATGGTTCTCTCTCAAAATCAGTAACTTTAATACATAGATTTTGTTTAAGCCACCAAGCTTAGGGGTCATTTGTTATCCAACAGGAACTAAGTACCACAATAATCTTTTGAAACAAAATAAACGTGTCCCACCATTTTCCATGCAATGTAGACTAATAGCCTACCTGAAGGAAGATGCACTGAGAATTTTACTCTATAAAAGTATCAGAAGTCTAGTCTAGAGCTCATTAGACTTTCTAGAGTCCATATCCACCTTCTCTTTTTTCCCTAAAAAGGAGGAGAAAAGAAAATTGGAGGAAATTCTCCTCCTTCAGTTGGAAGCAGAATTAAGATTCTCATAAATCACTCAGATGGAAACATATGAAAAAGATACACACAGCAGGTACCTTCCCATAACAGTCCAGAAGTGGTACTGGGAAGACTGTATCTTGCAGGTCCGGCCAGGTGGCTGATTAGACTCCAGGACAACTCTCTGCCAGCAGAGTCCCAGTGTTTTGCATTTGTTAATATTGTGGTCTAATTATTCCCCCCTATAATTCTTCACTCTTCTTTAAGAGCTATTTATTTTACTATTAACCTTGTCGACCACACAGGAAAAGGTCATTAGAGAATATAAAAATATGGCCTCCTGGAGGCCAAACAAATATCCTTTCCCATTCCTGACACAGAAGTTTTTAGAACCCCAAATCACTGTGGTCTCCCAAAGTACAGTCACTATCAGTGAATGTACTGAAAGAGCACCAGAGAAAAGAAAAACATGTAATAGTAAAGAAAATATTTTCTTGATTTTAATTTCAGTAACATGTAAATGGCATTCTAATATACAGGAGTAGTAATGTAGAGAATATTAATGTGGAGAATAGCTGCAGCATATGTGAAAGTAAGTGTAACAGCGCAATATAAAATATGAGAAAAAATCAATATACTTTTACATAGTAGAGTGCACAAGAGGCAACACATTAATTGAAGGTAGATTTTGATTCTTTAAGATCAATAAATGAACAATGGGGTGAACATGAAATTATTTTAAGGTGCATAAATAAAAATCAAAGATATAAATCATATTCTCAAAAGTACTTGCTAGATTAAGCATAGTTGAAATCTCTATGAACAAATGAAACACATAAAAAACATTGAGTGTGATGATAAATTTCATTTCAACCACATACATAATATGAATCATTAAATGTTTACTAAAAGACAATATCAGATTAGATAAGCAAGTTTATCTAACTGTACTGTCTACAAAAAATACCCATTTTAAGTATAGAAATAGTGAATTAAAAGCCAAAGTGTGGCTAGGTATGGTGACACACATCTATAACCTTAGCATTTGGTGGATGGAACCAAGATGAATTCAAGAGACTCATGAATTCACACATTTTCTAGCCACACAAAAAATTTGAGGTCAGACGAGGCTTGGATGAGACTCTGTCTCAAAAAAAGGAAAAGTAAATCTGTAAAATGTGTGTATGATACAAACCTAGGCAAAGGGAATATGGAGTATCTACAATAATTTAGATGTGGGAAATATTGAGGAAAGACATGTTGTGATGGCTGATGCACCTGTGTGTTGTCTTTGATGGTTAAGGCCACTTCTTTACTATTCTACTTTTGGATTCCACATTCCATTCAAATCAAAGATCTATATCAATAGTGGTGTCTACTACAGACATGGCCTGAAACTTTGGAGTTTTTTCAAGGAAAAAAATGCTCCCTTCACTGGTGCATTGTTAGTGCCTTCGTGAATGTCTCCCCTTACAGACAGAAGGTAGGTATAGGTATCACAAGATAAATGAAGCACAGGACCCAGCTCCTAAGCCTTCATTTCTCCCTGTGCCAAGGAAGATCAAGCATCTCAGTCTGACTAAATGTAGGTGAATGTTGAGCAAAGGTGCCAGTCATGTAACTGATTAAGCCAGTGGTTTTCAACCTATGGGTAGCAACCTCCATAGGGGTCACATATCAGCTATCCTGCATATCAGATATTTACAACATGATTCTTAACAGTAGCAAAATTACAATTATGAACTATGAATGAAATAATTTTATGATTGGGAGTAACTACAACATGAAGAACTGTATTAACAGGTCACAGCGTTAGGAAGGTTGAGAATCAGAGGATTAATCTGTGAAGTCAAAACCAGTTGCTCAAGCTGACAAATTAGCTCTAGATTGTGTACTTTTATCCATGATGTCTGCCCAAATCTAACAGTATGATCTGTCCTTATTAGTAAAGGACTCTAAGACTCCATTCTGGCGTCAATTTCCTGGGTTACATATGATTTGTTAGCAAACCCTTGTGATTCTTTTGGTTTATACACTATTTCCTACTTGGGCATCATGTGCACTAATATTCTAATATTGTGTTCATATTTGATCTGAGTTATCAGATTAGAAGGTACATTGAGGAGTTGTGAGGTGCCTTTGAAAAATTGAGTGTCCTCTTTCAAACCATCTTCCCTAGCTAAGATTATGTCATGGTTTTCCAGCAGAGGAAGAATAGTCTCATTTTTACAACCCATTGATGGATGAGATTTCGATGACGTTCTAGTCTATGTTACGTGGCAATGGGTCTCATATATCAACATGCATCAGAATAACATTGAGGACTTGGCAAAGCAGATACCAGAAACTTGCTCCAGCAATTCCGTGATTCAAGCAAGTCTGAGTCGGGCTAAAGAATTTGTCTTTCTAAGAAACGCCAATGTGAGGCTGATGGTCCTGGTCCCAAGACCATACTTCGAAAATCCTCTTTTCTAAAAGAGCCAACAAAATAACTGTTTAAGGTCTAATCATCTACCATCATGAACTTTCCACCAACCTTTATCCCTTACATCTCAGTTTTTCTGTGTGAATAAACATGCACCATTCTTATGAAAAGTGTGCAAACAAATTAAGCCTGTGTCTTAGCAACAGATTTCTGAATAAAGCCAGAAGGCTGCTTGGTGACAGGAGTTCCTTAAATGCTGGATTCAGTTAGAGATAAAAGCTGTTATTTTTTCCTTCCTGATCCTTACAGACTCTGAAAGCTGAGGTAAATGACAAATTATAGACCTATTCACCTGTGGGAATGAGCACTGCTAAGCCTTAGGATTCCAGTGGCCTCTGAGGATTTGGAATGAAAGAAATAGAGACATTGTTCTGCTTGCTGCTCAAATGACATCCCTAAAAATAAATGCCTGTTAATTATAAGAAACATGTGCTCCTCCAAATTGCAGGGGGCAATTACAAGTCAAATTATCAACTTATTTCAGTTGAGGAAGCTTTTTCTTTTCTGCTTGAATACTATTTGATACTTGTATTTTCTTCCAGTAAAATTCTTTGCCAGAATTGTAGTGAGTGTACCCAGTTTGGAGACCACAACATTCATAGATTAATCAACAGCCCTGTCTCACTCATCAATTTATGCAACAAAAAATCTGCATGTCTGCTCTGTGTTAAAATTTTAACATAACTCAGTGTTGCCCTCCACAGCGACAATAACAATAAATAATTAATTTATCTATCACACACTCATGAGTCTTCAGCTGGCATGTTAAAAATTATACAAAATGGATGTTATAGAATACTTAATTGTATAGTCATGTGCTAAAGATTTATAAATGTTATTATAAAATAATAACAATGAGTATCCTATGAAAAGTAGGCATTGCGGTCCCCATTTTAAATAAGAACATTGAATTTCAAATAAATAATTTGCTCAAGTTTCAGTTATTGAGTATATGAGTAAATATTTGAATCCAAATTTCCCTCAATTCCCAAACAACATTTTTTTCCTTTCTATTTTATTTTATCTAAAAGCTATTTTTGTGGGGATGATCCCAAAAGGTAACAAGCCTGGCAGCTAGAGGAGAAAGCTATGGTAAGGATAAGCTTAACTCTCTGGAAATCCAACTATATTTCATACTTCTAGAGAGGAGTGTTTTACATGCCCTTCCAAGGGGTGGTATCCCAGCAGGCATGCAACATGGTAGTCCTAAAAGTCCCAAAGAAAGGTTATACCCTCAATGAATCTTACCAAGCAAATGCAAAACAAACAAAAAAAATGAGGCAGAATGCGCTATGCATTTGAGGAATTACAGTGATTCAGAATAAGTAGAAAATGAATAAAGAATGGATTTTAGGAAGCTGTAGACAGAGGTAGTAGGTTGCTTATTATTGCACTTACATGCCATTCCAGGGTGTCTGGATGTTTTCCTGGAGATTTTGAAGCATTTGGGCCAGGAGAAAAAGCAGAATCACATCCAAATGTGGAGAGTTTAAGAGTGGATCCCAGGAAAGAGACAAAGAAGTAAGAAGCATGACAAGGGTGTAGCTGATGTCAACAGACAAAAGTATATACAAAGGAAGTTTGGGCTGGCAAGGTAGCTAAGAGGACAAAGAACTTGCTGTGCAAGCTTGAGGACCTGAGCTCTGTACCTGAAACCCACAGGGATGGAGGAGAGAACCAATTTCAGAAAGTAGTTCTCTGACCTCTACACTATGCACGTGTGTGTGCGCGCATGCAAACACACACACACACACACACACACACACACACACACACACATACACAGGGAAATTAAAATTAATTTTTTAAAAGAATAAAGAAGGGGATGCTTGTAAGGAGGTAAAATTCATAGGACTTGGAGACTAAGTGGATTTAAAGGCTTATAGTGAGAAAAAAGTTAGTAATTATATCTGAATTTGGGGTTTCAATTAATAGGCAATGATCATACTATTCTCTAAGGCAAAAAAGTAAAAAATTAAAAAAAAATAGAAATAAATAGGGATTTAAAGGCTCCAAACAGTTTTGTTTGAGCTAGAGTGTTTTGTTTTGACTTCTGACTCTTGACTAAACTGATTCCCTTCTTGGGGTCTTAATTTCTTCACCAGCAAAGTAAATGGTGTGCTTTGGATTACGGTTCTAAAGCCTAGTCCTTATGTCTGTCCCTGGGACACCTCCCAGTGAATTAATGTCTGAGCTTAATTGCAAGGTTAATTTCATACATGCAAACATGTGTTCTGTCATTCATTGTGCCACAAAGAAGTTGATCAGGATTGGCATGCTCTGCACATTCCTCCCCCATCTTTCTCCCTCCCTTGGTCCAGTTTTGATTTCGCTGCAAGTTAATTGGACTCCCATCTTCATGAGGTTACCCTGTTTCAAATCCTTCCCTTCATGCTCCCCCTGCTTCCTGTGGCTCTCCTAGCCCTGATTGTGTTTACTACTCTGCTTTGTCAGTTTTGAGCTCCTATGTTTTCCGATCCTGACATCTGGGTCTCATTGTTCCTTCTCAGCAGTGAGACTCTGCATTATTTATACAATTGCCACAGGAAAATGAAAGGAAGGCTGAATCTGGGAGAAAGCAAGTTCTGGAGAATGTGATGGAATCCCCAAAGAGCAACACTTCCAATTCAGCCAACCAAGGTTCACTAAGCCCTGGAGATTCCGCTTGTACCCAGTATTGGACAGGCAGCATTCAACCCACGTTTCTGAGAATAGTAAATATCTCCATAAGGGAAATGATATTGGTGGCATGTGCAATTACGTTCCAAGAGCCCAGTTTATAAAACTGCATATCCCAGATGCAGTACTAGCTACTATAGGCTTTTCCCAGTATCTACAAAGCATCAGGTGCCCTCACAGACACAAAAACCATGAATGCTTGAGTCTCTTGTGCAAACAGAACTATATTTGGATATGTTATGTCCATCTCCCAAATACTTTGCATGATCTTTATATTGCCTACAATACCTAAATACATCATAAATGCTGTGTAGTTATAACTGTATATATTGCTACTCATTTTTTTAAGGAAATAATGACAGGAAAACAAAATTTGCAATGTTCAGCACAGCCACATTTTCCCTTAATATTTTAAACCTATACTTGGAAGACTCTTTGGATGTGAAATTCATGCATGTCAATGTTTTAGTGCACTCTCTCTCTCTGTAGGTAACATGATATCTAACTTGTAGGTGACATCCAATGATGGATGAGAATAGCCATAGGCAACATAAGGTTTTCTTTTTCAATTACATTGAAAAATCTCATATACAGTAACCCAAAATATACAGTTCAATATTTGGCTTTCTTTTGTATTGAATACCTACCACTAATTCAATAATTTGAATGCCTTATATCTATTAGAATGTCTGATATGGGCCAATTACCATGCTAAGATCTTATATTCATCCACAATTATCTTTCAAGGAAATATGCTGCCATTCAACTTCTATAAATATTATAGGAGATTAAACATCTCCCATAAAAAAGGAGACATGTTACATCTCAAACTCTGATCAGTCTGGCTCCAAACGTTTTCTGAAATCAAACATTTAAAAACGGTGGATCCACAAATGAAAAAGAACACTGCAAAAAGATTGTTCATTGGCAAACTAAGAGTGAATTGCCAAGGTCTTGGGTTACTGTTTCCTACTCTCTGTCACTGGTTGGCTGTCCCTGAGCAGTAAGCTTGACACTAAGACAAAGTTCTGCAGGGGTATCTGTACAGGTGCCTTAGGCTGAAAATGGATCCCTTTCTCCATTTGTACTTGTTGAATGGAGGGAATCAGTAATCAGTAGCCGCTATGCCACCTTTAAACATAGTCCTTGCGACTTCTCAGTCTGAATGAGACCCTGCTAGGCCATCTATCGATATCATGTGACTAGT